>WKFP01015175.1:2222055-2320050 GCA_011057875.1 Pterocles orientalis
CAAAGCAGGAAGATGGCAAGGTGTTTGAACCCCTGTTGTGTGGACATTGCGTATGTTATTTCTGTCCTGGTGGTTTTTAGAGTTTCTCTTCTTAGCTGAGATGAGAGCTGAGATGAGATCCTAAAAACAGGAACTTTGCTCACTTCGTAGTCACTGGACAGAGACACGTCCAGAGGGCAATCCAGATCTAAGGGAAGATTAATGTCCTCCTGGAACTGTCTCCAGAGGCAGCAGACCTCAAGGGTGTTAAGTAAACGTCATTAATCAAGTGAGACGATTCTGAGCCACTTTCCTCAAAGTCAAACACGGAGCATGGGGTAGAAATAATGACTCAGAAAAGGGGTTTTCAGTCTATGTCTTGACAGCAAAGGATGGAATCCATGTTACCTAATGCAGGCATCTGCGTCGGATCTGGATTTTAGGTCCCAGTGAAGCTGTTCTTCTAGATTAATTGTCCACATACAGTTGATAAAGGGAAACCTCTAGAGGCACGAAAAAGAAAATCCTGTTTGTGTCTTTCATCTCTGCCTCCCCTCTTTTTTAGGATTCCCAGACCATGCAGGTTTTTTCTTAGTCCAACAGGATCAAGCTGTGTGATTAGTGGTCTGAGCTCTGTTGTACAATATCTAATGGCTGAAGCCAGATTCATGAGGAAGGCCAAGCATGTTTAGTTCTTAATCTGTGCAACATATTTATTGTGTGACTTCCAGCAAGCCTTTTTTATTCCTTCTCTGCCTCAATTCCCTGCTAGGATAGTAGGAATGATATTTCTCAAACTCAGAGAGTTGTTTTAGGATAGAAGAAGAATATATTTGTGGGATGTTCAAGCATCATACTGAGAAGCTCCACAAAGGTTGTGTGAAAAGATCCCTGTTTTCAGTGCAGGGGAATTGTTGATTTCATTTTTAATTGAAGCATAAATACCCTGAATTCATACACTGAATGAAAAAGATGTGCAGAAATGCAAAACCACTACAGTGCGCATTGAAAGGACTTCTTTTAAACAAATAGGGAGAGTACCTATGTGAAAAAAAAGCAGAATTAGGATTAACAAAGTTATTATAATTTTGTCATTTATTAACTCCTGAGCTCAGCGTGAAATCTGTCTGCCCTGGTAAGGGGAAGATTTTCACCATGAATATTAATAAGAAACACAGTTTATTTTCTCTTTACTTACGTGCAATTCCTATCAATATTAACAGGACTCAATTAAACAAATACAGGAAGGAAATAAGCAATGGGAAGGGGAAGAGGAAGGAGCTAGGACAAGGGAAAAGGACAGAGAAGGGGAAGGAATTTCAGTATTCAGATACTAATGTTCAATTATGGAATTTAAACACTGAACTGTGTTTAAACACTGTCCTTGGTACAAACAGAACCTGGCACTTGCCTTTCAGCTGGTACACTCACTACACAACCACAGAAACATTGCCATTCTCGTAAAATGTTTTGTGTTCATTTCGTAGGAGTCATCTACTACAGAAGAGACGGAGAAACAGAAGCAAAGCTCAGGATTAAGAATAGGATTCTCATCTCCAGGATGATGCTCCCCCAAGAAGAGTTCAGCCCTGAAAAACATTAATAAACAAAATACTGTAGCAGTTTAAAGTTAATATTGCTGAAAATGCCTTTTGTATGAAGTTCCTATCATGTATTTACAAAACCTCTGCACCTACTAGATAATAGCAGATTACAAATTACAGATGAATGCAGCTGTATTTCATTATTAATTGTAACATGTTCCCAAGCTGTTAAGTCTCATGGTTTGCTGATCATGCCTGACCCACAAATGGAAGTATGCACCGCAATAAAATTCCACACACTCTCGGTGTCCTTTCTAATTAGCGAATGAGTCATGCCCCAGATCTGCAGAGCGGAACTGCACTTCCTTTTTCTAAGAGCATCTATAGATCGGCGTGCAGATGTCCATTCAGCCTGTGCTGAACACCACAATTTTGGAAGGATTGGTGCATTGGGAGCTAAGTTTTACACCAAAGCTTCAGGCACCTCCAAGAGTCTGTTTTTGGAGCTGGCTCCTTCAAAATCTGGTTTGGAATTTGATTTTATTTTTTTATATTAGGTACTCTTGGGAGGTCTGGGTGAGCCTGAGCATGGAGTAACTCTGTGCTGACCCTTTTGCTTGTGCATGGGACAGCAAAATGTCCTTCAGCTGGACACGGATGCAGGGAGGCTGTTTCTGAGGGTGCTGTCTGAACATCACCTCATGGTGTACACAATTCGTTGTGATGTACAAATCATTACTTCAGCTAAAGGGCTCTCTGCTGACAGCCAGGCTTGCTCTGCGATTGAAAGGACTCACTGCCAAAGAGTTCTACTGCTCAGGAAAAAGAATAGGCTGGTTGAAATGAGGTCATTAAGTCACTTGGCCAAATTCCTACCCCAGGCATTTATCCTATATTTCTCCTCCAATTCTGCAGTACAACTGTTAATTGAAAGCTGGATTTTGCCTGAGAGTAATGCAATTGTCACCCCTCCAAGCTCGCTGAACTACCAGGGAACTTGTCAGTCTCCAACACCAATGGAGACCCAAGTGACCCTTTGCCCATACCCTGAGGCATTGCCCAAACACCCATGGCATAGACTTATGTCCCCAGACAACACAGTGCACAGGCAGTTAGAAATCTCCCATAAAGTTCCTCCAGCAAAAGCCAAACTGCCTTCTCCAGCAAAGTCTTCCAGATGGGTTTCACCTGATATCTGATCAGAAGGGCTGTTGTATTTCTGACCAGCTGGCTGTCCTTCCTTCCTCTACAGCTGGCTGAATTGCCCTCTCAGCCCACCACGTGGACTAGAGGACGGTGGCAAGGGCATAGCAGAAAGGGAAAATAACCCCAGGTGATGGATTTACTCTGACCTCATCTGATTCTCTGGACAATGGAAGCTGAATTTTCCAAGTTTGCACAAGAAAGGGACAATAACACCAGCTGTTGGAATAACACCATCTGAATACAAACACCACCAGTCCACTGGGCAATTGAGCTCTGTTGTTGGCCATTCCCCCGGCACCCAAGCTCTGTGAGGGCACAGAACTACCTTCCTCTGAGCAGAGGTGTAGGACCATACAGCAGCTTTGTACTCTGGACAAGTGGATGGCTTGCCCATTGCAAAACCTTCGTGCAAGTTCAAAGAGCTTGGATGTTTTGCCCTGAAGGTACTTACCTCTATCATCCCTGTGTCAGCCCACAGACATAATTTACCACAGAAATACACATATTGGCATACTGGGGGCATGAAAAAAAGAAATGGAAATTAGGTTGTCTAGGATTTTAATGGCACTAGCATAAATTAAAATGTTATTTTTGCGTCAGTCCTTTTCTTCCTGCATTATTTTCTTCTAACAGATCTCTCATAAAATTATTTCCTAATCTAGTTGTGTTCCTATCACTTCAGTAAATCTCTCTGGTGGAATTATTATCCTCATTATTATCAGCAAGTGCATGCTGAAACAATGAGAAAGGAAGAAAAACACGCCCAATGCACATATGAGGCTGAAGTGAGCATTCATACGAGGTTACCAAGTACTTCCCTCAATGATGGACCATAAATAGAGCACAAGCCACAGAGCAGCATGTAGCCTGTGCAATTTCTGTGGGTGTTGGCCGGACAGATGGGACAGCAAGGTATGGGGGTCTTGCTACAGAAGGAGGCAATTTGGGGTCTCCACTTGCCTGATTCACTGTCTGTTGTTGTCTTTTCGTCTCAGAACTTCCTGAGAGTTGTCTGAATCATATAAATATATATAAAATGCCTTTGAAAGTCAACTCTACATGACTTGCTTAGAGCACATATAAGGAGTGACCTGCATCAGTGCCTTCCCTATGCCATCCACACCCCATTGTAAATGAGAGGTTCCTAGGGGATTTTCTTAATGTCACTAGAGAAAAAAGGAAAAAAAAATCCACAAATCTTTTCATAGTTTCACATGGCATGGGCTACAATGCTTTACCAGAACACAGAAGCAGGATGGCTAACCATTTTCTCATTCTCATACAATTACAGTTTCCCTGACAGTAGCACAGGGGAAACAGCTGGTTCCCAGAATGAAGAGGGACAGACACAGTGAAGCTAGAATCAATTATACTCCGGTAGATCTAGGGCTGCAGCAATTTAGGTCTGCCAAGTTTAAAAAGCCAGTTATTGAAAGATGTACCTGGAAGTAATCATCTCTTGATGCTTCTGCCAGGTAGAAAAAGACAACCAAAACCACCTGCGCTAACAGTCCATTCACAAACTGTGGACACCAGCTTCAGCACACAGGAGCTCTGGAGGATGGATAGTTCCACACTAACAAGTATGAATATTAATGTTTTAATACCACAAGACTTTTACAAAAAGTGGGAAAATGTGCAGAATTTGGTATAAATTTGGAAGATCCTTTCATAAACACATCGATAATATAAGGTGGAATTCAATCCCCAAGGCCACAGGACAGAAGCAGTGGCCTCAGCCATCTTCTGAAAATTGGTAGAGCTTAATGGGACAAGTCCATTAATAAGTCCATTATTCTCCACTCAGAATTTTTTGTCCAGCATTAGAGGGATGCAAAGACAGCTCAGGTAGCTTTCTCAGCCCTAAAGGACCTCCTACTCTCCATCCTGGTTGAAGGGGCGAGGTTGAAGGGGTGATTTTGTGTAGGGAAGGCTTGCGTGGGGTCACTGATAAAGCTGCAATTCAACCAGTCTCCTAAGTAAAGGCAAAAGGTGGTTGAAATTAATTCCCCTTTTGAAAAGCGGTTGACAGGAGTTCTTCATTTTTCTAAGGAAATAATAACACTGCCACATCCCATCAGGAGCTGAGAGTCATAATAAGCAAAATTTTAAGGTACCTAGTTATTCTGGCAGCCGGAACCATCTGTGTGTGAGAAATAAGCATTATACAAACCCTTTCAGAAATAGAAAGAGAAGCTTCACATCACAAAAGCACAGACCTACAGGACAACTGAGGCTGAAGGGACCTTGGGAGGTCTCTAGCTCCCACCTACAGAGGTGGGGTAACTTCCTAATTAGATCACATTGCTCAGGCCTGCAGACAGTTAAGTTTTGAAAGTCTCAGAGAACTTTCTTCCATCCAGCATGTGACCATTGCATCTCTCAGAAGAGTCTGTCCTCGTCTTCTGTATAAGCCCCTTGAAGTATCAGAAAGCTGCGGTTACACTCTTGCTTATCTCTTCCAAGTTAACTGAGAGCAGTTCACTTTGCCTCTCTATACCATGTGCTCCAGCCCCCAACCATCTTGGTGGCCCTCTATTTGCCTCCCCCCCCCCCTTCCCATTTTACTAATAAATGCTTGACTCGGTACAGAAACACAAGGTTTCTAGACCCATCCAAGACATCACACTTCCAAGTGCCATACAGTTGTGTGCTTGAGAGCTAGTTTGAGTGCATCAGCTTCCAAATGCGTTAGCTATATATGTCTCCATTGTAATCTTCTTAAGTAACTTAATTTGGACACCTGGCTTTACAGATGGTAAGACTGAAAAAATATAAAAATATTCCTAGTACATCTGTTTAAACATTTGCAAAATAGTGTCTCCTTAAAACTTATAGCATATGCGGTCTATTACTAATATCCCTAATTTATAATAGTTTTCAAAGGCACCATGCAAGCAGGGGGTGATGCTTTACCAATGCTACACTTCACTGCAGGAGGAAACCAAGTTGTCTCAAAGAGCTCAGCCCAAGGAGTTTGCAAACTAGGCTACACAAATTGCAGAAGGAGAAGGAGATACAAAGGAGGGGGAAATGGAATATCTTGTTCATAGAAATTGTCAGCTGAAGAGCCATAGATAAGACTGAAGTCTCCAGACTTGCACATCACTTTTCTTTATAGCTCTTCTCTCTCTTTTGGCCACCTTCTAGGGTTTATTGGAACATCTGCTGAATGACACTTAGAGAAGTCATGGAATCATAGAATCACAGAATGGTTTGGGTTGGAAAGGACCTTAAAGATCATCGAGTTCCAACCCCCCTGCCATGGGCAGGGACACCCTCCACTAGCCCAGGTTGCCCAAAGCCTCATCCAGCCTGGCCTTGAACCCCTCCAGGGATGGGGCATCCACAGCTTCTCTGGGCAACCTGTCCCAGTGTCTCACCACCCTCATAGTGAAAAATTTCTTCCTAATGTCTAGTCTAAATTTACCCTCTTTTAGCTTATACTCGTTACCCCTTGTCCTATCACTACACTCCCTGATACAGAGTGCCTCCCCATCTCTCCTGTAGGCCCCCTTCAGGTACTGAAAGGCTGCTATTAAGTCTCCCCGGATCCTTCTCTTCTCCAGGCTGAACAACCCCAGCTCTTTCAGCCTGTCCTCATAAGGGTGATGCTCCAGCCCTCTGATTAATTTTGTCTCCTCTGGACACTCTCCAACAGGTCCGTGTCTTTTTTATGTTTAAGTCCTCTGAAGTCTTCAGCTTTTGCAAGAATTATGAAACATGAAGTGGCCATTTCTGGCTTAAACCATTAAAACCCTTTTTCTTCCATCTCTCCATCATGTATGTTTCTGTTGTGCATCCCTTTCTGGCACTGTGTTTGTGCAAGGGCCAGTGTTGAACCCCATAATGCTACCCTAAATTCATGTATTTGGAAGTGGATAGGGAAAGCACATTTTTGGTTTAATTTTTATACATGTAAATAAAGGTAATATTGCTGACCTTCAAAATGAAACTTTCCTCTCGGCAAAGCAGACTGTGAGGTTGAAAGGGATTTGAGAATTCAGCAGGAAAGTATTAGCACCAAAAGCCGTCAAATGGATGTCTGGCACTACTTGTAGGAACACAGGACAGCAGGGACCCCTCAACTCACCAGATGAAGTCAGACATTGTTCTGATGGGCAATGGTGACAGATAATATTCTAAAGCTTGAAATTTTTCTCCCCTTTCCTTTATCAGCTCTCTGTTTGGCAACCCATCTAGGTGGAAGAAAGAAGACTGCCAAAGCCAGAGCCTCATGCGAGATCACTGGGTATGAATAATGAGACTCTCTGTGCCACTCGCTCCTATGCCAATCTACCTGATAAATCAGTTAGTTATCCCTTGACATATTCAAGGAGTCTGCTATTTATAGCACAGTAGTCCCCCCACCCTATCTTCACATAACATCTTCATCCCCTGAGCAAGTCTGACATATTTAATCTAAATATATGTTTCTCCATACCGAGGAGAGCTTCAAATGCAGATGGCTGCTCAGATGTATATCGTCGGCTGGTGTTTCAGGTGTGTGAGTTAATGAATTTTCTACATCTCCTGATGTCCATTCTCCTTACACAGGTCCCATCCATTGCAATCGCTGGACATCCTCTGGGAGCCTCAGTGGCTCCCTGTCCTGTCCCTTCGTATGAGGAGCCAAGCAGCAATTAGAAAAGTGGTTTTAAACACTGGCAGCTCGTACAGGCAAGTGGCAGCCTGGGAGAGATCTGCTCAGAGTCTGGCATATTTTAATAACTCTCTCTACTGCCCATGGCACCTGCAATTGAAACACGACTAGTTTAATGGGAAGGCAAACCACAAGGCAGAGTGAGTAGGGACAAAAGTAACAAATCTGTTTGATATATAAAATGAAGCTTTTGATATTGTGATGCCAAATGGATTATCCAGGAGAATGTGCTGAAAGGAAACAAGCATCTCCCCATTCAATATTTATATATCCCTAGATAACAGCCTTCACTGAGATGGATTTGTCAGAGTTACAGTGCTGAGTATCCTTTTATGGTTAGCTTCTCAATTTTATGCCTAACAATAAATGGCAGTGACGCTTTCTATTAGAAATGCACAACAGCTGGATTTGGCATGAAGTTCACAATCTGATTCCAAACATGGCAGCAATTTATGCAACTTTGACAAAAATACATAAACCCAATAAGGAAATATTGATTCTTCCGACTTCTGCTTCACAGATTTGACACATGCACTTATGGTGCAATATAAATGAATAATAACAACAGTGATAATGATTAATTTCCTTCTCAGTTTTATGACTTCACCTTTGAAAGTCTGCACAGCTTTTTCTTACCTCCATCACTGTTCAAATTCCCTCATGTTAATCTTTCTTTTAATATTATTGGTTATATTGCAACATCTCCAGAGGCTGCAGCAGTTTAAGGCTTCGCTGGAAGAAAATGGGACCTATTTGTTCAGTTGCCAACACGCTGAGCCTCCACACCAAAGAGTTTATGACCTAACTACAGGTCAGACAGCGGCAGTCAAACATACACAGCATGAACACATTTCCTATTGTCTGTTGTAATCTGCCTTAATCCCTCGTTTCTCTCTTTTATACATCTTGTCATACCTTGTATGGATGGGATGTCTTCCCATTGTTGGTGTGCAAGACCTGTATTGGCTGAATTCAGAGCTTAGCTTAAAGCACAGGTCTCTGTGGAGCTCCTCATTGCCAACTCACCAAAGGAAGACTTCATGCTGACAGAAGCATCATGGCTAGGATCTTAAATATGGGTTGACACTGAGCTTCAACCCAGGAACAGTTCATGATGGCTGGTATTGGTCTTGGCATCACAGCCTTAACTGGACAAGAATTTGCCTGCTCCACAAATAAGGTGTGAGACCAGAAATGCTGGTAAGAACTGTTGCTTCGTGTTCCATCAGTTTGCTTTGAATGAATAAGCTGGAGTCCTGGGAATTTCCGTTATTTTTTCAGTGAGGTTTAAGACAGTTTGCCCTGGGTGAGAACTTTAGCCACCTTAAAGAAAGAAGTAAAAGTTTTCATTGTTCTCCAGATCAAAGAGGAAAACTCAGAGAAGTGAGTTAGTGTACAGAAGTAAAATCCAGGAGAGACAGTAAACCCACTTTTCCTTCTTATTTATGAATTTTTTGTTTAAATCCTCTTAATTCTCTGGCCTCTGTGATATTTTTGTTAGAGCATAGATCTGACAGCATTCAGTTCAGATTCTTGGTCTGGGAATCAAAAAGGACTTTAAAAAACCTGGAATTTGTTATGGCTTGTGTTGAGTTGGAGACTGCACAGAAACACTGATGCATTGGATGTTCTTGATCAGTGCTGAAACCAGGGAAGTCCATAGATGTTCCCAGGAGAATTAACTAAAAAGAGGCCAAGGAGCCCTTTTCCAACCACAATTGAAGAGTTTAGAACAAAGTCTTGTCTTTTCAGCTAGAAATTATAGACTCTTAAAACTTGCATTTTATTAAAAATTCTTTAAAAGACTGGAAAATTGACATCAAAGAACAAGCAAACGAAATGCCTAAG
Source organism: Pterocles orientalis (assembly GCA_011057875.1). NCBI lineage: Eukaryota > Metazoa > Chordata > Aves > Pterocliformes > Pteroclidae > Pterocles > Pterocles orientalis. Next base: position 2,231,296 of record WKFP01015175.1, read on the forward strand.
AGGAGGGATGATTTCTAGCTTTTTAAAACACTACTAAAATCCAATATAGTGAACACAAATATTGCCACCAGGCTCAGGGTTTCTGCCTCATTTTTCTGTGTGAGTCCATTAATTGTCTTTCATACATCTGGGGAAAAAATTGCTCAAAAAAAGCCCTCGTCAGAATGTCATTATGTCCCTACTTTTTAAATAAAGGTTGAAAAATGTTTATTATGTGCATCAGAGATTGCTGAGTCACTCTCCAAAATCAAAGAGAAGTTGTTTCCTAATATATTCAGATGCCAGAAAAAAGGGCATCTTTTCGAGGACAAGCAAGGCAAAATAACTTCCAGATTTCTTTTTATGCAGAGAGAGAAGCAAACTACAGGGCAAAATCCCGGTTACTTTCTTCCTTTGTGAATTACCTTTAACTACTGCAGAATGTCACCACTGAGCCGTGGGTGACAATCGAACCACATCTTGTCCGCCTTGCTGATGTTAGTGTTTCCTTACTGCTCCCCTGTTAACAGGGAAGGTAAGAGAGGACAAGAGCCCAGCAGTCAACAGCTTTGCGGTGAAATTGCTGGGTGTCTTCGAACTTCAATTGTAAGCCGTTCTCATCCTCTCCAGAGTAGGTCTATTGATTTCATCTGATGCCTGGGGATTATTTGTAAGGTGCTTTGAGCTCCTCCAACTGAAACTACTTCTGGAGTGCATAATATTATTCGATTGCCTTTTGGGGGCAGGTGACTGTGAAAATCTATGTTTTAAGCTATGATTTTAGAAAGGGAGAGAGATTAAGACAAGTATCTGGCAGCTATGTTAATCATAGAACTTGCGGCAACAAGGGTTTTTTTAATACGTCAGGTCTTTGTGGACATTTCTGATGGATCAGTCTACTCATCGGTATTCTGAAGGGGCTCTATATATTCAGCTCATATTTCTTCTGTCAACACATTTTTCAGCAACTTCTTAGCATGTCTGACATATTAGGAATACATGGTTGTGGAATCAAAAATCTATCAGGACTGAGACATGCACTTCTGACACTTGCTATAGAGACTGAAGGTATTTTACTCTCATAGGAATCCCAGCATCCTTCTTAGAAATGTCAGTCATAAGAAAAGAGAACACTACACCTTTCCCAGAAAGCCTTTTAAATATTAAAATAGCCCTTAAACACATATTTAATTTCCTCTCAATTCCAGTAGCTCATATAATGCTCCTTTTGATTAGAAAAACGTATTATTTTACTGTAGTAAATGAGGTTTGCAGTGCTGCAAATATGGAAACAATAAAATCTTCTGTTTCCATTCAGTTCTATTTCCATTCCACCACTTTCTACAGAGCTGACCTCCAGGCAGACCGTGGACTTTCCCCCTCTCCATTTTTCTAGGGAAATAAAGGTTTTAAAGCATATTTGCTCTCTGCTTTTCGTGGAAATATAAAAGGCTTTTTCTTACAACTCAGTGGATTGAAGATTTCTTACTGAAAAACTTATAACTCATCAATACCCCCTCACAAATTAGGAATGCTGGGAATGCAGGGACGGAAGCTGGAGTTAAAGGTGATTGCCTGGGGAAAAAATTCTTTAGAGACATGCTGAATATTCTGGCTTTATAATGCAGGAGTATCTTCATAATGCCAAGGCATTTTTAAAATAGGCTTCCTTTGCAAGAAGATCTGGTTTTGAATTTGCTGTCTAGTGACCACAGGCTTTTGTGCAGCTTGCAGAAATGTTTATGGTTTGCTAAGGGAAAAAAATTGTTCTTAGTGTTCTGGGCTCAGTTTGAGAAAAATTTCCTTTGTGATGTGGTCCTTCCTTCCCAGAGAAGGCTGTGCACTAAATGAGTGCTTTGGAGGCAAGCTGGCTGGAGAAGACTGTCTCTGTATCAGATAAAGAGCTGATAGTTTAGTCGTTCAGCTTAAACTGAGGGCTCAGGCTTCTGCTTACACCAGACTCACCACGTTCAGGAAGTCAATAATCACAGAAGTCAATAATCACTAGCGTAATTGCACCTGTGTCAATGCATCATTCCTCCAGCTGCAAATTTGGGCTGGAGTCATTCCCCTGCATGATAAAAGCTTGGAGCTGATAAAAGTAGGCTTTCACAAGACAGCCATCACAGCAACTATCTTCACAGGCTCATGCAGTGATGAGGATTTAGATAATGTTCTCTAATGTGGTCTGCTGAAATGGACATGAGACAATTAAATAGCCCTAATAGTTTGGACCAAAGTTCAGCTGATGTAGCTTTTTACAACAGCTGATACTGGATATTAAGAGAGGAGATAAGAAACTGTGTGATCCTTTCCCTTGACACCTCCACAGACCTTCTAATCACCAGTGGCACAGCTTCTCTGGGCAACCTGTTCCAGTGCCTCACCACCCTCACAGGAAAAAAATTCTTCCTAGTATCTGATCTGAATCTCCCCTCTTTCAATTTAAATCCATTACCCCTTGTTCTGTCACTACATGCCCTTTTAAAAAGTCCCTCCCCATCTCTCCTGTAGCCCCCTTCAGGCACTGGAAGGCCACTATAAGTTCTCCCCAGAGTCTTCCCTTCTCCAGGCTGAACAACCCCAACTCTCTCAGCCTGTCCTCCTGTGGGAGGTGCTCCAGCCCTCTGATCATCCTTGTGGCCTCCTCTGGACCCGCTCCAACACCTTGACATCCTTCTTGCATTGGGGACCTGGACGCAGTACTCCAGGTGGGGTCTCACAAGAGCAGAGTAGAGGGGCAGAATCACCTCCCTTGACCTGCTGGTCATGCTCCTCTTGGTGCAGCCCAGGACACGGTTGGCCTTCTGGGCCATGATCGCACACTGCCGGCTCATGTTCAGTTTTTCTTCTACCGACATCCCCAAGTCCTTCTCCTCAGGGCTGCATTCAAGCCATATCATGTTCAAAAGTACAGGATGGATGTATTTGCCATGAATTTGCCCAGCTTCTTCTCAAACCTATTATAACTTTGGATTCCATGATAGCTTGTTACAACTGCCACAGTTTTTCTGTGTTTGAGAATGCCTGTTTCCATTGCTCATCTAAAACGGACTGCTCAGTCGTTTTGCAGACCACCCCTGAGCACTGTGGAATAAAAGCATAAGGATAGATAGATGGGTGAAGACCCAAGGAGAGTGCAGCCTTGTGCTTTCTCTGACAGTGACCAAGAGTTTTCCATGGAAGAGGACAAGGGTATGACACAGAGAGTTGTGAGCCATCCCTGAATACTTTACCCAGACTCAGAAATCTGCGGCTTAAGGGCTTCCTGGCTCAAACTTAGTGTCTTTGTATTTAACAGTATTTAATGGATTTTTTCTTCCATCAACTTGTCTAATTTCTCTTTGAACCCTGGTAAATTTTGAAGATCATCCTGCGGTGAGGCGTCCCATAATTTAAGTCCATGTTGTGCGAAAAACCAGCTTAGTCCCTACAGTGCACCCTCGCTGCTGTACACTCTTACTGCATGGCTGTTCGTATGTCCTTTAGCTTTTCAAAAGCCTGGCACCTGCAGGTCTCTTTCTGTGCAATTCTTGGCACTGAAAGAGAAAGCAGCTGGGCCTCAGGCACCTTCTGCTTTCCACTGAGACGCTACAGCTTTGCTCAGCCCCCTGTGCCCCCCAGACACCTCTTCTCCAGATGAGACTGCTCAGCTATTCTGTACCCTAAACACATCCTCTCTGAGACCCCTGAAGAGCTCTGGCACATGTGTGATGCATGATTTCTCTTTACAAAAATCACGCCTATTCCCCTAATATATTTATTGATCCGTCCACTGATTATTATAGCTGATTTTCCTGGCGTGGAAGTCAAATACACTCATCAGATGCACTAGTAAACAGGCATGCTTGTGCAGGTATAGTAAATAACTATTTCAGCCCGAGTAATAGTTCCTGGACTCCCCAGAGCCCTTTTTAATGCAGAACTCATTTTTAACAGAATTTCTCTGCTAGTGCAATTGATTCCAGTCATAGGTTACACACCGCTGCAGGTAGTTTAGCAATTTCCTATCAGAGTTCCTTTAAACTGAAAACCTCCTTTGGCTCCCTTCCATCCACGTACCCTTCGGAAGGACTGCAAATGAAGAATCTGGGACTCACTGAAGCGTATGGGCTCTTTTCCCTCATGCTAAGCACAGGGTCCTCTCTGGTCCTAGGCAGCTGCTGAGCAGTACAGAAGGGCATAATCAGAAAACACCTATATTCCTTTACCAGAAGCAGTTCAGGCATTTAGGTCCTAATTACTGTCCTTTTTCACTTAAGGCTTCATCTTCACTGACAAGTAATTTGTTGTGGTGGGACACCAGGAGATGAACGCTGTTGGTGATGAAACACCTCCAACTCTACTATGGGCAGTTCAGGGGGATTCAGTTTAGTCTGGTGCCTTGTACTGGAGGTTCCCACCACACAGGTGTTTTCGGAGTCTCTGGAGGGCAGTCATTGTTCTCTTTGGACTCATATGTCCCCATGAGGAGACGGAGAGCATCAGTGGTAGCGGAGTTTGTGTGTCCTCCAGAAGGAGTACAATCTACGCTTAGCTTTGAGCAACCTGGTCTAGTGGGAGGTGTCCCTGCCCATAGCACGGGGGCTTGGAACTAGATGCTCTCTAAGGTCTCTTCCAACCCAAACCATTCAGTGATTCTATGATTCTGTGATACACCAAAACAAATCTGAAAACCAAACCAGCCCCTGCATGGGGACTACTGCTGGGGGATTCACTTCAAAATCTCAGCAAGGCTCTGAAGCAAATGGCTAAAGTTGATGCAGCTTTGGACTACATGGTTTTTGAAGAAGAGTCTGCAAGCCTTCGATCCTTGCTCGGGGTCTCTGCATGCTACTTTGAAAATGTCACTCTGTCCTTTGGGAGCAAAGTACGGAACAAGTTTTGCTTCTATTTATGTGAACTGAAATAGGAAGAGCTCCATTTCCAGGACCTGAAAAGGTCTATCAGATCCCCATCTGTGTGGCTGGAAGTTTAGATCTCTAAGCTGGTTGTAGAAACATTCCCAAAACTCCCTCCCTTATTCAACACGCCATTGCACAACAGCTCCTTTATCTTGCCCAGAGCAGTATGGGCACCCATGTCCTTCCCATCTGAAAGCTGGTCCTGGTGTGTGGCCGCTCCTTTGTTGGTTGGGACAGTCGATGGTCAATGCCTTGCTAAATGGCTTCAGAAAGGAAGCTGGAGAGAAAACAGGACACAGTCCTGCCTCCCTGAGCAGCAGCACAGCCTGGCCAACAGCTCCACCAGGAGCCAAAAGCCCCAGCTCCCTTCCTAGCTTCGTTCTTCACCACCGTCTGTGTCTCTGCAGCCAGCTGTAGGCAGCTTGGGTGGCCCTGGGCTTCGGAGGGAGACGTGGGCTGGCCACACAGGCAGGCTGGGTCCTCCTGGGTGGAAGATGTCAGGAGTTTCCTGTTCCTCTCTGTTGAACAGACAGGAGGCCTGGGGAGACAGATCAGCTTCTAGACTCTGGAAATCCAAACAGGAACCTGCACAGAGATGGATTTTTTTATTTGGATGTCTTTCATCCCTTCAGATGGGGATGTTTATAGGCAGGGCTGAGTTCGCCTTCTTGGTTAGGCTTTCTAGATGGACCCAAGCAGAGAAGACACTTTATCCCAGTGACGTGGGATAAATTCCCCCAGAGCCCTGTCACAGGGCAGATCAGCTCAGCAACAGAGCTAGTGAGTGGTGCTGATTCTCCCACTGCTCCTCCAAACTGGTACATGCTTAGTGGTTTCCTTTGAGGCACTCCTGATGGGCATCAGTGGAAGGACCATTTGGGAGTACCGAGTCTGGCCAAAACTCTGCAGGAGGAGGACAAGGAGTCTCTGCACTGATCTAAATGAGTTTTGGCTCAAATCTACTGCAACTGTCTCTAAAACACACTAAGGTCAGTTAAAATACATTTGCAGCTTATTCCCTGTTACTGTATGAGGACAAACCACTTTTGTTTCATAGCCTAAGATCCTTCACAAGGTATATTTCAGGTAAGACTATGAAGAAGAAATAATAATCCTCTTCAAAAAGAGTGTTAAGGATGGAGCTGACACACGGGGATGCTCCCCTGACCCTGGGGTGATATCAGCTGGGGTGATACCATCTGGGGTGATACCGTTGCACACACATACGTTGTGTCAGAATGCCATGGCCATAAGGGCAGCCAACACCAATGGATCTGCCTGCAGGAGTGACCCCACCAGAATCTAGAGATTTGTGCAGGAGGGACAAGAGGATGTGACAGTGATCATACATCAGCACAGGGACGTTCAGAAAGAAACAAGATCATCAGGTCATTCAAATTCAGGCTTGGATCAGAAGTGCAGACCGTTGGTTGCTATTCTGATGGAGAAGACAGCTTTAGACACCTCTTTTGAGAGCAGCTTGCCTTGGCCAAGTAAAGCATTATTCTGTGTGGCATTTATTCCCAGGAACGAAAAGGCTGTTTTCCTCAAAAAGTACTAGTGTATAGCTCAAAGATGGGCCTGTTGCTGTGGGGAAATATTTGGTGACCTGGGTGAAACCTGTCTAGTCCTCTGCCTTCCTCCCAGGGAGGAGAGCCCACGGTTGTCCCTTCAGCAGAAGTGGTCTTGTCCAGAGGAATGGTGTTCCCAGATGGGGGATCCCATGGCTGCCTCTGCATGCTCCTGCCTGGTGCTGGTATTTGGGGATGTGCTAAAGCCAAGGACAGCACTGAAAGGCCAGGCTACAAGAGTAACCTTTCTTTCATGCAAGATCTGGCAGTTCCTCTGACTAACAAAGCACAGATGTGTCAGAAAAGACAGACTAAACAGAGCTGCAGGGAGCCGTTTCCTAAGAGAGTGTCCTGGGAAGGAGGGACATGTGTGTCACCATCTGTCATGAAACCCTTCATGTGGGGAGCTGTCCTAAGGAGACACAGGATACAGCTTGGAAGGGCTGTATTTGGCCCCTTTAGCCATAGGATTAAACCCCTTTTGCTGTCTTTGCCATCACCCACAGCTGCAGCAAGCAAGGCAGGGTACCATGAGCTGCCAACCCAGCCTCACTCGGTGCTCTGCATGGAAATGATAGTCAGTCACACAAGACAGCATTATATCAGTGCACAGTGCAGGGATCAGATTGGGTTACAACACTGACCCTGCCCTCTCCTAATTTAAAATGCCTGATTTCTCCCAATTAATGTTTCAAAGCTGTATTTTATATGCTGTGCACAGGAGCTAGGTATTTACACACCCATCCCTGTGTCTCTCCACCTAAAGAAAACACAATCTCCGTGCATATCGGATGCTTGGACCACTGTCCAGGATCACAAAGCTGCAGTGCATGGAGCCCTCCTCTCCTTTCAGAGAAACCTCCTAATCAAGGGACAAGTCCTGAATCACATCCAAGGACAAAGCAGCTCCGCTGCTTCCTTCAGACCTGACACCCCACCAGTGTCCTCTTAAGAGTAAGATGTTTGCAGATGACAAATAGGAGAAGGAAGAAAGGAGCATAATGGGGGAGGAGGTGTAGGGAAAAAAAAGAAAGCAGCAGTGCTCATTAGAGACAGAGGGAAACGATGCCTTTCATACCTGCTTCGCTCCCCTTCGCTCCTTCCATTCTTCAGACAAATGAGATGCCCGTGGCGGACGCAGCCCGCTGGTGTGCTTCCTCAATTATTAATGGGAGATGCTTTGTCTTATTTAATGACATGGTTGTGATTAGTTTATTCTCCTGGGACATGCTTCCCCCCCTCCCCTTGTCTCCTTGTTTCCCCCCTTTCTCTGGTCTACCTTTAATCCATTTTTTTCTCGCAGTAACAATGCACCAATGTTGCTGCTTCTGCCACCAAGTGCTTTGCTGACAGGGGCTCAGGTGAGCCAGGCAGGTGCGACGTTTCTCCAAAAGGCTGTATACTGCCAGAGACTCTTCTTGGGAGAGAGTGAGGTTTGCTAGAAAATAATGAGAACTGGCAGGTCTGATGATCCAAAGCTGAGAAACATATGCCTGGCCTGCTTCTTTCATCTCTGTAATTGGGTTTTTCCACTTCTGTCAATTAGGGCTTTTTTTCTCTTCCTTCTGCCCCGGCGTGTCTCCTTTCACGGAGCACAGTGTGAGTGTCTGAATGGCTGATCACAGGGTGGCCCCAGAGTAACTGGCACCGGGGCGATGTGCAGAGGTAGGTTTGTACGGGATCACAAGAGCCCACTGGAAAATCCTACTGTTACCTTGACAGGAGAGGGAGGACTGCTTCTGCCAGGGAGAGACGACACCACTGGGCACGTGGACGTGGAAGTCTTATTTTCTCTTCCTGTACCCCGAACAGGCTGGGTGCTATGTGACGACATGCTTAAAGACAAGGAAAGGTTTTTTTTTCCTACTTCCACTTCCAGCCATGAAGTTTATTCCCAGCAGTGCACTTACGGGGGGTTACTCTTAGCTACAGCAAAGCCCCCTGCTCCTGTGTTGGTGGTCAAAATAGGCAGCATCTCTTTTGGGAGGGCAGTGTCTGCAGAGGATGACTTCTTACCTCCCCTAGATGTGACCTTGCAGTTTTCTCCAGCCCTGCCAGAGCCGAGGAGACCTGCCATAATTCAGCCTGGGTGTACAAACCATCCACCTGGTGGCTCGCAAAGGCAAGCCAGGCAGAAACCACATTTCTTGCTATTATTCGTATTTCTCAAGGCTTTTAAAAATCACTGGCTTCTTTCCATGAATGTGTCTGCCAGTGGGAAAATGTCACACTCAACAGCTCAAGAGTTGATGAGAAAGGTGAAGGCTATGTTTTAAATTCTGCCAAATACTTTGAATAGCTCATCCCAGTGTTGAGCAGGACAAAAACCCATTGCTCTCATCTCCCATCACAAGAAGCAGGTCATTTTAAAGGGGAATTCAGGGCTGGGGACCTCAGCTCCCTGGCTGGAGGTGGTGACTCTACATTGGCTGCAGCAGTCACTGCTGTGGTCACCAGCTCAGTTACCAGTCTGCACGCGCTGTTACAACTGCAAAACATTGAGAATTTTTTCCATGGAGTGGATTTGAAGACATTTTTTGTCCCATAAAAGAAAGCGAGGTAAAAGCTATTACCTTTGGAAAGTTCTTCAATCTTCATATTGTTTAGCACCATCTTTTTTTCCTGATTTTTATTGGAAAGGCAATGTGAAAATTTTTTTTCTTATTTTTTCATTTTTCTTGGCAACTGCAAAACAAGTTTTAAAAAGGGCAACTTAAACATCAGTGTATCAAAAATGTCCACTTATAAATGTATCTGCAGAAAGCTGACAAAACTCTTCCTTCCTCTTACTCTTTGATTGTGTGTTTTGATCTGGTATTCAGAAATCTGCAAAAAGTATCTGATGATTTTGACTTAGGACGGAGGGCAGCTGATCAAGGACCTTTCCGGACTATGCAGCATCTAATACTTGCCTATTTGTAGCTATGGATTCAGCTATTTGTAGCTATGGATCCAGCCAACTGTCCAAACGAAAGGATAACAATTTTCCAGTGAATCGGGCTGTATTACAGATACAGTAGCTAAAGTTCTCTTCTGTTAACTAAACACAGTGGAGTAGGAAATTAGGCTTAAAATATTGCTTTATATGTTATATAAAAATATTCTGCATGAATTTTCCTGCTGGGTTGTCCCCAGAGCGGGAACACAAGGATGGGCGGCTGTGCACTCCTGTGTACACAGGAAAGGAGACAGCACACATGCTCTTTATACTTCACCGATTTTTCACCTGAAAAAATGCTGAAATGACCAAGTACTATTGCATTTCATATAATACTCATCTTTGCACAACTAAATAGGTTTTTCTGAGTAGCTGTCAGCATCAGACATCTGGGGGCAGTTATACATCAGCCTGGCTGATAAAAAAAATATGGTCAGATTCAAGCAAGACAAATTATTTCACAAGCTTCCACACCAATTAAATATGTACTTCATTTTCATATAATATATTGCAGGTATCTGCAAAAAGATTGGAGGGCATATTGCTGCCTGTCTCCTTGTCTGCATAATTGATTTCCCCCCAATCCGTTCCTCACCAGGAGAAGGGAGGACAATGCACCAGGAGAACAATGCACCAGGAGAACAACACAGGTCCCTCCCGAGACCTTTGCTCCAAGCAGGCTCACAGAGACGTGATGGTTTTCCAGCCGTTCATGGGCACTGGGAAGAGGCAGCACAATTTGGAGGACATGAAAAAGGGGATTCCCAGAATTGAGCACTGGAGTAATTAACATTTCTGAAGAATGAACTCCAAGGAGTCTGAGACTGTGAATGGAGATGTGCTGGCACGTCTGTTTAATCAGGGCAGAGAATTGAACAGCTCCACGGAGTCTGTATAGATCAGACTCCACTTGGATGCTGTGATTGAAATTATGCTGGAGTCTGTTGAATCTTGAAGAACTGTTCTATTATTTTAAGAAAAAAATGCCCTACCTGCAGGGGACTAACACCCCTCCAAATCTCATGGGAGCAGGTGAAAATGAGAGAAAAAACCTGAATACCACCACTGAGATCTTCAGCTGATACACAACAATATAGTTAAGCTAAAACCTTTGAAGTTATGTCAAGGTAAACCAGCCGTTGTTCTTGCCAGCCACTCTACCCAACCACCAGGAACCCAAAGCAAGAGCTACAAAATCAGGTTTTAACCCAAACCTCTACAGCTACCAGAAGACAGCTCACCCTTAAAGCTCTAGCTGGTGTCATGCTGCCAACCCATTCTTCACAAAGTGATGATCTGTGTAATTAATTTTAAAAATTTTGGCAATGAAATGGACTATATACGTTGAAAATCTAGCCCTGGATTTTCTTTAAGAATAAATGAAGGCATATTATTAGCTGGAAGTATTGGGTCCTTAGGTCACTTACATCTTTTAAGATACATATAACAATTTTATAATGCTTTACATTTTCTGCCCCTCCCAAGCTTTCTCATTTATTTTCTCTTCCTCCATCACCTCGATTATCATAGAAAGTGGATAAATGCCAGCAAAGGCAGACACAGTTTATGACATCTCTAAATGCCCAAGAGGTAAGTAAGTCCCTGGGGAAGCAGGAGCCTCGAGTTCAATGCAAATTTCAAGCAAAGCAGAGGATGGACCAGCACCTGGCTCTTTCATGCTTGAGAGAATGATCTAATTGCTGGCTATTAGTCCTCTATATGACTCCAAAATCTGGCTGTGCCAGTGCCTTTTCCTCTGACCAAACCTAAACCCAGGACCTGGAAAAGTGAATTAGATGTTTAAACTGTGCCGTAGATCTGCCAACAAGTCAGGGAACTATGACCCTGTCCTTTAGCTCATCTGTTGGTTGTACACCTGAAGCACAATGACCCAGCTTGTGTTGGTTTGGGCACAACAGCCTCAGGGTTTTCTGTCCCAGTTTTCAGGCACATTGAATTCCTCTTTGGCAAGTACATCCATTACCTAGGAGAGGCATTACTGCTACTCCAGACAATTACTGGTACTGCAAACATTTACATCAGAGTCAGATTCCCGCTTTTCAAGGCCGTGATGCCTTTCTAAGAAGTGTCCCCAGGTGCCCAGATCCCCTTCATTTCTTGCCAGCCTCAAGGAGCAACCTCTATCTCACTTGTCCAAGTGCTGACCCTAACCAAATTCTTACCCCTAGGCACCAACTTCAGCAAGATGGGGGAAGTCAAAAACACCGAACATGCAGCTTTTGTAGAAACCAAGGGCCCTGCCATCTCCTTCACCCTTCACCAATGCTTGCTGAAAAAGATTAAAGGTGCAACAGCCATAAAAACAGTAAAGAGATTGATTTCCCACTATACCGCTGTTTTTATTTTCTTTCCAGCTTGCCTGGAACCTTCTGATCAGCTTCACTACATCTTGGCAGCTCCAGCATCTCGGTGGCAGGAGAAGGGGCCCACTGAGAAACGACTGACACCTTCCTCATCGCAAACCCGCTACTGAGTGTGGACCTCCCACATCCCTGCTGCCTCCCGATGAGACCCCTCAGTGCTGGATGGTGAACCTGTGTGCTTGGAAGGGGCAGGCAGGGGAAAAATGTCTGAGAAAAGCCAAGTGCTGGGCATTGCCTGGGACAGGAGCAAACCCACAGCCAGGTTTTGACTCCTCAGCCTCCTCTCCCAGCAGCCACAGTACCTTTTGTGCTCCCTTGAGACGCAGTTTCTTCTTTCTATCCGGAATAAACACGGGGAGGTCACGCTGTGCTGGTGGCAGCAAGTTAAATGAAACACCAGCGTTTCATAACTGAGAAATGCGCAGGCACAGGAGGCAGCGGGGAAGGAACGGCTTTGAAGTTTAGCTAGTCAATGCGTCCCTCTGGGTTTTTTCTTTCTTACGCTCATTTTTAGCTTTTTAAACATAATTTTAAATGTTTGTGTGAATAAACGAGGACCTGTGAGAGGATCTGCCACAGCATAGAAAGAAAATAAATTTCTATGCACCAGACAAGGAAATAAACCATGATTGTACGTTGCACAGCCCCCTCTCTTGGTAGCAGTCATTAACAATATCAAGCTGTGGCGGTGGTGTATGGATGTCCACACCTTTCCGTGGTGCACTTCACTGCACTCTTGTGTACTTACTATTTGCAGTTCATAACTGATTTTTTTCTCCTGCTCAAAAGCCCCATGGAGGAAACATCTAGAAAGGAAAGCTCTCCTACTTGCTACCAATCCAAATTTCGGGGGAAGACACTCAAAACCCTTCCAACAAGCTGTAGGGTGAAATATAAAGTGCTCCTTCAGGGTCTGGAGTCCCAGTAGTTAATTGATGTTCTGCAATAATTTGGGATAAAAGCAAAAGAAGCAGGAAAAAAAGCAGTAGGAGGAAAAAGAGATTCTTGCTCTGCTTCATAAGATTATATTTGTTTCCTAACTGAGTTAAAAATGAAAGCAAAATCTATTTCTCTTCCAATGAGAACAATTCTTAAATGACCTTTCCAGATTTTTTGGCATTTAAAAAAATCAAGGAAAAAGAAAGTGTTAAATCAATTAAAACAAACAGAGCAACACGTGGCTGAGGTCGTTCAGTGCTGTGACAGACACGGTACTTCTTCTTTTAGATCTTCTCCTTTCAGACTGGAGACCAGAGGAGAAAAGAAAAGCTCATTAGATGATGAAGAATACATCAGAACTGCTCCAGCACTGGAGCTCAATGCAGTCTGTGAGATTTTAAAGTCATCTCGCTACACAGAAAAGGAAATGATTACAGGAAATATTACACTTCATCCTTCTGCAGCTGGATTAAGTGTTTTATTACTTACCGCTGAGGACACTTCTGTGTGACACAAATATATTTGTTAGAGTATTTTATTAAATTACAGCAAACATCTGAATTCAGAGTGGGGCCATTGAGAAGCTAAATGTAAGAAGAATTGACATTTCAGTGCCTCAGCAGCAGTAAAGCTGTAATCAGTTCTGACAGATCTAACTCATGTGCTTGAGGCTCAACGAGACATTGTTCAGGTACCACCATGGTGAAGCAGCAAGGAATGAAATATCGGGAGCTCCCTAGAAAAGCAGCACCCTGGAGAAAGGCTCTCCAGAGATGCTTCTCCCTATTTTCACCCCAGCACTACAAAACTGAGGGCTGAAGGTAAATAACCAGTAAATATTCTGGTATGTGGAAAGGTTTGGCAGATTTGTTAGTAGTCCTGACTTCTACCTTGCATGACTGCATGGACAGCTTATCTATCACTTTAAAACACGAGCTGCCGGCCCCCAAAGCTGTAGACAAACTGTAAGCAGAAAACAAAATGATCCCATTGAGTGTTTTTAAAGCTGTTTTTTTAGGGCTTGTTTCATAAGTTTTGTAATTCTCATTGGATTTTTTGAATGCTTGGGACCAATAACATCTAAGTCCTTGATTTTGCTGTTTCTGGCAGGACAATGAAACAGAATTTGTTGCTGGTGCCTCCTGAACCCCCAGACAGCCTGCAGGAGCCTGGCAGGACCACATCCCAGGTACGGGAGCTATAGGGCAGCAGCTGGTTCTTTCCTTCTCTCTCAGGTGTGAGATGCAGGAAGAGATGTATAAAAAACCACTGGCATCTCCCTGGCAATGATGGGGGATCCCCAATGGGATCCTCTGCTCAGATTTAAGTAATTTTTAATCCCAGGCTGGAAGGAAATTATATTCAGCAGCAATTAGACCAGTCTTCTGTAACGATGTGGGGTGCTATATGACCACATTTATTGTTAGCTCTCACGTTAGAACTACTGTACAGGGAACATTTTTCACATCTGCAGTCACTGGGAGGCATTTTCCAAGGGTTAAAGGCTTCTTGCTCATCACAGGACAGCGAATTTCCCAGAGGAACATTCTCAGGCTCATCCCTTATTCCTTTCCCTCTGCTTTACAGTCCTGGGAGTCATTAGAGCACAGGTAGATCTCGAGTCATTTTGAAATACCATAGGAATTGCACAGCTAAGATTACTTCTCTCTAGTATGCAAATCATCCCTAAAAGGGTTTTCCTGGAAAACAATTCCTTGCATTTTTTCCCAAGGGTATGTGCTCTTTTATTTGTCAGAGATCAAAATGCTTATGTGACAATGCATAAGGAGCTATTTAAACCTAGAGAACTTTGAGGTGGCAGCAGCTTTGTCTCCTCTTCCCTTCTTTTTTTTCTCATTCTTTTTACCCATTCATAAGACCTCCACTGAGCCAGAAATTTAGAAAAAATCTTTAAATGGTTGTTCAACATCTTAGGTTGCTGAGACAAGCCAGTTCCTCTGCAAAATTCATTTAGACACCAGCTGATTACCTGCAACTTCCTGCTGTGGACAAGTTTTTCCTTTATAGACTCCTTGGACTTTCATTTTGCCTACTCAAGGTTTGCATGTAGTCGAGACTATTTCTTGCAGTGAGCTCCATCCTACCCAGGTTCACTGGTGCAGGATTATCCTCGGATGTCTGCTACATTTCTCTTGAAGTCTCTTGACTATAAGCATGTCCTTTAAGTCTCCATCCAGAAGCAAGCAGCAGGTGCCAGATGTATGAAACTACGTACTACATATTTGCTCCTAATGAAAAATCATAGAATCATACAATAGTTTGAGTTGGAAGGGACCATGGAGGTCATCTAGTCTAACCCGCCTGCAGTAAGCAGGGACATCTTCCACCAGATCAGGTTGCCCAGAGCCCCATCCAACCTGACCTTGAATGTTTCCAGGGATGGGGCATCTACCACCTCCCCGGGCAGCCTGTGCCAGTGTTTCACCATCAATCCTCTTAAGTATCCAAAACCCTCGTGCAGCCAATGGAAAAGGAAGGATGTCTTGGAAGATTTCCAGCGATCAAAAACAACTGAGGACCCTTACTTGACTGCATCTCTCTGAAGACAGGCACAGGTGGTCTCTCCCAAGGTTAAATGTCCTTCTAGATGGTGATGTTGGATGTATCCTCATGTTCCAGCAATTTCAATAGTAATTAAAGGCCCAGACCCAGATCACTAACAAATTGCAGGTTGGCCATTCACATCAGGACTGAGATTTACATAACAAAGCAAAAGCTTTGGTGTCCAACATACAGAGCATTTCAAATTCTCTAATTGTTCCTGAATTCAGAGAGTCTGCCAGCTCCCTGGGTTAGGTCTCCTGCCCAGTGCCAAAGGCACAGGCTGTGCTGGCGGGGAAGGAGCTGCTCCATTGACAGACTCCACAGGGAGTCCTTCCTCTAGACTTGGTTTTGTTGCTCCACAAAAATAAAACTGCTACAGTTCAGGCGGGATTTATAGTTCCTGGAAACCTCCCTCAAAATCAAGCTGACTGACTGATAAAGTCGTACATTGTTTTTTCCTGGTGTTATCTGCCTTCAGTCAAAGCCATGGGAAATGACAGCACCATGTGATGAGTTCAAGGGTCTAACGCAATAAAGAACCCGCGTGTTCAGCTCTTCTCCCTCACAGGAGCAAAGTCTTATTCTTTTTTATTTTCCTCTCTGGAGAGAACTTTATTTTAAATTCTGTTTGTGCATCTGTTGGGTTTTTTTTTTTCTTTGGTGCCTTTGGGCCTTGAGAAATCTGGAAGTTCAAGAATTCAAACTTCAAGGAGGTTGTTTAGAAAATCTTCAGTGTGCTACAGCATTTTGTAAACCCCCAATGCAGGCTGGTGCCTTTGATTATGGATACATGTCATTCAGACTCTGCCTCTGTCAAAAAATTTTTATCTCCATGCTATTGGGTGAAAAATTCCTTATCCAGCAGTTGCCTTATGAAGCAGAAAATGCTAATGTTTGTGTCTCTTACAATCCACTTCTGGCAAGAACACAGGCTCTGTGCAGGGAGATCTTAGCTCTGTCAATCCCTCCTTTTCAGTTGGAGTACGTACCTATATCACATTTTTATATAATCCCTGTAGCTTAGTCTCAGCAGAGAATAAAGTGCTTAAATTTATGGCTTGCCTGACTGTGGTTGTCCCCTGCAGCTCATTTGACTATTCATCATGCTCCACACCATCAGTTCTCCATCCATACAGCTGAGGATGTCACTTGTCAGAGGATAAACCCTTGGCCATGTTATAAATTTAACATTATACATTAAATATCTATGTTATTATAATACTGACATATGTTGTTTTATATATATTAAATCTTTAGAACTCCTTGCAGAGAGATTTTGTCTGTTACATCCTGCTCAGGTTGTAGCTCCAGTAATTACATGATATTCCTGCCATAATGGAGCAGATGTCTGTTTGAAAACCCAAAACCAATGTAATGCCGGTACTGCAGGTCTGCGGATTCACAGAACAATGGACAGGGAACATCCTCCTCCCCTTCATCCCATAGAAGCTGCACTGCGAGCTCTCACTCCAGCTCTCCAGGGATTGGACCCAAGCTTGGCGTTACCTGGGTGCCTCAGGCAGCACAGACCATCACCCGGGGGATGGAGGTTTGGTCCTTGCTGGGCATGGACAGGCTGGGCAGCTGCGACCATGGGGACACTTTGGCCTGGCTGCAGACACAGACGATGTCGTACTCCACAGCTGTGCGCAGGAGTGGGTGGTGTTGTAGTTTTACCCTGGCTGGCAGCAAAACACCACAACATCGCTCACTCACCCTCCCTGCTCTCGGGGATGGGGGAGAGAATTAAAGGGGCGAAGAGAAAAGAGACTTGTGGGTTGAGACAAGAACAATTTAATAACTAAGCTACAATCATATCTGGAACAATAATAATGATGATAATAATAGTAATATATATAAATATACAAACGAGCGATACACAGTGATACTGCTCACCACCTGATGACCAAGGCTCAGCCCACTCCTAGCGAATGATCCTGGAGCAGGGAGAGTCCCAAAACTGCAATCTCAAAACGGAAATAAGAGCCCAAATGTTCAAGAGACCGAGATGACCCTGAGAGAGGGGCGACCCATAGGGAGACAACCCTGGGCATGATGTGGATGATATGGAATAGGCCATTGGCCAATTGGGGTCTCAATCCTAAAGTCGAATCCTAGGCTAGTAATTGGGGCTGTGCTCCCTCACAGCTTCTCCTGCCCCTGCAGACACTGGCACAGCAGAGAGGCTGAAAAGTCCTCGACTGTCCTGGCAGCAGCTGTAACCATCAGTCTGTGATCAGCCTTCTCCTCAGCACAAATCCAAAACTCAGCCTCTCACTGGCTGCTGTGAAGAGAGTTAACTCTGTCTCAGCTGAAACTAGGACACCTGGCTAGGTTTCTAGCAATATTTTCTGTAATACCTCCTCATTGAAGAAGGCAAGGAAATATTTTCTGCAGGTGCAGCCCAACAGCATGGCAGTCTCCAACAGGAACATTTTATTGGCTTGGGCTGCCACATAACCTCCAGCTAACCCCAGACCCCACACAACCCTGCAAGCAGGTGCCCCCACTTTCCAAACCCATTCCCAGCACACTTTTCAAAGCCACAACCATGGACTGAGTTTGCCAAGCTTGGCACCAGCCAGGATGCTCTGTCAGGGTGCAGGCAGGAGTCAGTGGATGGGTTTAAGCCCTTTTCACATCGCAGCCTCATGCTCTTTCAGTGCTCTCCAGTAAGCCCCCAGCCTCTAGTTGTCAACCTTAAAGGGTGCAGGCTTCCTAGAAGTCCTGCATTACATCTGCCAGCCCACGTGCTGGCCACTGAAATGTCCTCCCTGAGGCTAGGTGGGACACCCTTGGCACTTAAAATGGGGCCAGATACCACTATTTACACATTTCAAATCCACCAATGCCTAAACAAGCCCAAAAGGGGAATCCAGAAGAGCAGGAGAGGTACCAAACTGAAGGGCAAGGAACGTGGTGAGGCTCTGCAGCAGGCTGCTCCAAGAGGCTGTGAAATCTCCACTTTTGGACGTACTCAGAGCTTCGCCGGATGAGACCATGGGTGACTTCTCCTAAGCTGGCCCTGCTTTGAGTAGGGGGTGCATTAGAGATACCCTGAGGTCCCTTCCAACCTGAATTATTCTACAAACCTATGATCAACGGCCAAGCCAACAGTCAGAAAGCCACAGAGTCCATCCTACCATGCAGGAGCTGAAACAAAACACAGAAAGGGCAGAGGAGGGTTGTGCAAGCTGACCAGGAGCATGGGGTAGAGACCAGCGATGGGAACGCACATGTAGCCCAGTGAGAAGCTGAGCAGACAACAGCAGCTATCAAAGATTGCCTCATGTACCCATGGATGAGATAAACCAAGATGAGGCTCACAGGAAGGGCCATGAGATCAGTTGGGGTTGCTGACTATAGGTCTTGCTCTGGCCCCTCCAAAAGAGGAGGAAGAAACGATATCCTAGAGTCACATTATGGTTTGGTTTTTCAGAGAGAAACCACAGCTTAAAAACAAGTGTATTTATTTAATTTTCATTAGCTAGGTAAAGAAATAACCCGTGTCACTTGAACTCTCCTCTTGCTTTTCAATTTTACATCTTCTTCTCAGCAGACTACTGAAAATTTGAAATATTCCCAGGCAACCTTCCAAAACTCAGAAAGTAGAGAATATTGAACACCATTTTCTGTCTTCTAGACTACCTCATCAATTTTAATCACCAGAGAATAAATTTTCAAAGTGGCACATAGAGGCAGAAAAATCACAGTAACAAGTAAGAGGATTTCCATCCCTAAATCAGCGTGACCACCTTTAAATCATACCTGAAGGCAGCTCATTTCCCTCCCCAGGGAAAGAAGCAGGCAGAGGAAAAAGCTCTGGGTGCAGGAACAACTCTGAAGCTTTCTCTCTTGAGGAAACCCATTCCTCTGCACATGTCCAGGAAGGATCCCAGGACCAGCTGGGACCTGCATCCCACAGGACTTGTGTTCTGACTTCGTTTTTGTTCCCACTCCACACAGCATCAGAGTCTCTTTGGCTTTTTAAACTAGGGTGAAAGTACTGAAGTCAACTCTGCAGGTCCCCACCTATATAAACAATGCACCAGCTGAAACGGAGTCTATCTTCTCATTGCTGCAGACAAGACGTCAGCTTCATTGGTGTTGTGGACTTGTGTTCTCACATTGCATTTTTGTTTTAATTGCACCTCATTAGTTTTTGCCTTCTGAACTATTACAAATGGCAACAAGAAACCCAGACACAAGTATATTCACCTCCATTTTTCATGCACGTTCATATTTTTCTCATTCTGGGTACATGATACACACAACATATTGACACCACAACACTTCATACCAGAAGATTTAAGACTGAAACACAAAATAATTTAGCCCTTTGGCTTCCCACTGAACTCAGTGGGCTGTTCAGAGTCTCGACAGAGCGAAGAGCTGCAATGGCTGGCTGAATCGGAGCCTGGAGGCGGAGGCAAGGACCACACAGTGAGCTAAAAAGAATGCCAAGAATAAAACCCAAGAGCTTCTTGGCTCTTTGTTCCCCATTCAGGCCACAAGATGAGGCTTCTTCTCCCCAGTGCTTTCATGTAAGAGCAATAAGGGAGGCTACACGCGTGATTTAGAGATGGCCAGTGCATCCTTCCATTCACAGTGCTGATGCTCCAGGTAACAGAGAAAAAAAATGTGAGGAGAGGGATGTAACCAAATCTAATCAGTTAATTGAGAGAAAATAACACAGAGCTGCACAAAGCAGGGTTGACAGATAAGATCTAAAAATATTAAAATACATAGGTTGCAATATTATTTGGTACAGTAATATGCAATTAAAACAATTAACTTTTGGGAATGTGACACTTGCAGATTTGCAGGAGTATTAATGACTTTGTATAAGGCTTAAAGCCATGATTCCTCAACCCTCCTTACAAAACAGAAATTTTAAAATACATAAAAAGGAACACTGAATTTTTAACAGAAGACACTGCTAAAGTGACCATTCATAACACAAACCCACTCATTAAAGATTTTTTTTAGCAGAAAGGAAAAGAACAAACTACAAATACGAGATGATCCAAGCAATGGCTTCTAGTCTGTTTCCTTAACGAATTTTCTTGCGGCAATTTTCCCCTGGCCCACACCCAAAACCTCACGCTGCACAAGCCACGTTTGTACCACTGAGGACTCCAGCCACATTTAAACACAATGGAGACCACTGGAGCTACATGTGCACAGAACAGCATCTGCAAACATCTCCAGCATCGCTCCAGCAACTTCTGAAAACCACTGACTGTCGCACTGCCTGCAACGCAAATATCTCTGAACTTAAGTATCAGTCGAGATATTTCTGAAGTGACTTCAGTGCTGTTTCCATGAGCTAACCACTGCCTCACAAGAGAGAAAACACAATGATCACAGAATCATAGAATGGTTTGGGTTGGAAGGGACCATAAAGATCATCAAGTTCCAACCCCCCGCCATGGGCAGGGACACCCTCCACTAGCCCAGGTTGCTCAAAGCCTCATCCAGCCTGTCCTTGAACCCCTCCAGGGATGGGGCATCCACAGCTTCTCTGGGCAACCTCGGCCAGTGCCTCACCACCCTCATCAGTGTCATCACCACCCTCATCACCTCATCAGTCAGTCATGGCTGGAAGAAGGATCATGTGTGTCTTCTAGTCCTGTTCTTTGTACATTTGGGATAATCACAATATTTTCAGGACAATGAATGATTTTTGCAGTTTCCTTGGCTGGATGCTGGCCTTTATGAAGACAGCTCTTTCAAAGTTGTACATACAAAATGCTTAAATACAATACCATTGTTTAACCAGACAGGTATTTTTTAAGATGTTTTCCTCTTGTTTGGAAGCTTAGACCTTCCATACCCTCAATTTTAAATTACTCTAAGCACAGAGATGCCACTATTGACGCATATGAACTTGGCACTTCTTCCTTGGAGGCCAGAAAGCTCAGCACAAAGGAGAACCATCCCCTGTGGTCACAGGAAGAACACATGCTCCCTCCTGATGGAAGAGTGACGGTAGCATCTCAAATTTGTCTTGAGCCTTTTCCCAATTATCAAAACCAGGCTGTGTGAAAAGCCCATCTGTACACTGAGCCAAAAAATATTTTGTCCCTAAAAGTTGTTTTAAAAAAGAGAAGAATAGTAGCTTTGGATACAAAATATCAAGGGGCTGGAGAATTTAAAAATGCCCACAAGAGTACTTTTTGGGAACAAACTTTCAACGGGTCTCTTTGGCCATGTCCAGGCACCTTCCTCGTCATATAAACCCAAACGGTGCTGGAGGAGAGCAGCTCCCGGGGCTCACTAGCCCACCAGAGGAACACACACGATTTAATGTTTGTTTTGTTCAATCCCCAGATTTCCCCTGAGCTGGAGCCTTGCACAGAAAATGCTAAAGGTGAAATGGCAGCTGGAGCACTTTGAATAGCCGGAGTCTGGTGGGACATCAGGAATGATGGAAGAGGACATGGTGTCATTCCTGATCTCCCACCAGTCTGGTAGTAGCCCAGGAGGCTGTCCCAGGTCTCCTTCAGCGCAGGTCCCCACGACGAGTCCCAGGGGCAGCAGAGCCAGAGCTCAGCAGGGACACGGAGCTTGGTGCCACGCTTTCCCTGCCGCAGGCAAACTCCCCGTTTCCCACCTGCATCCTCCAATCTGCTGCTGTCAGTCCCCAGGAAGGCTTGGAGAAAGGACTTTCAAATGGAGCTCATGATCCAGGATGGAAAAGCCACCACGAATACCCACGTGCTGCTGGGTTGTGATGGTTTTACCCTGTCTGGCACCAACTCCACGCAGCTGCACACTCACCCTCCCTATGCCCCCCCATCCCTGGGATGGGGGAGAGAATTAAAGGGGCAAAGGGAAAAAAGGCTCGTGGGTTGAGATAAGAACAAGTTAAAAACTAAACTACAATAATATTGAAAGTAATGTGTGATTTTGCATTATAATTATTTTTTTCCCTGCACTTTTGTGCTAGACATGCCTTCCAGCTTTCAGCCCAGGCCAGGATACAGCCCTGGATACATACTTTTCACTGTACTTCAGGCAATCCTCCCATTTTCATGTATTCATAATTTAAACTGCACAGGTTTTATGGGCCAAAACAGTGGTGTTTTGGCTCAGAGGGTGTGTGGGACAGAAAACATGATCCTCATCATACGTATGGGCCTGCCTGGGGGGCTGCAGAGTGCGCACAAAGCTGGAAAAGGGCACACAGAGGGGTGCAGAGGGCTGGGAGCCCCCCAAATGGATCATCCCCCTTGTAGGCAGATGGTGAAGACTTGGGGAGGAAGCGAGTGTGTTCACAGCTAGGGAGGGGATTTGGATGGAGGCAGGGAAGTGTGGCAGGGTCTGGCTGATTTGGCCAGGCTGCTGCTCGTTGTTATAGCAACAGGAGGATTCTGCTGTTAGCAGAGAGGATGGAGCACCAGGGTGGGGAAGGGGGACATTATTTTTTTTTTTTTTTGAGAAAGTAAAAGAGGGATTTTGAACGGGTGAAGAGAGGGAGAAGTTGAAAGTCTGGAGACCAGGATGGAGGACAGGTGGAATATGTGGGAACGAAGGATTCTCCGCACCTGCCTTCAGACAGTGTCCCATCGTGTCCCCTCCCTGGGTCAGAGCAAGAGTCTGGCTGGGGTCCCTCTCCTGTGAGGAAAGGCCACGGAGGGCACAGCATCGCTCTCCACAGTGGCAGCAGGACAAACACCGCTGCAGGAGGGGCAGTCAGTGGGAAGGGGGCAGAGGGGAGGGAGCACAGAGACACTGGTCTTGCTGCTGGAATTGCAGCGGTACCTAAATCCTCCGCAATGACCCCGGAGTACAACAGTGGTTGCAATAGGATGAAGGACCTGCAGCTGGAGAAGGCTGTTCCAGCCACAACCCTGGCACATTTGGGCTATCACACTTCCAAAACGTCCTGATAATGCCGCCTTGGAGCTCTGCAGGGATCTGCCAGTGCAAAACAGCCCTGGAGACTCTATCACAGACCTCTCCAGGGCAAACCACACTGAGCATTTTAACAAAAACCGAGACACCAGAAACCCCTTTGTGAATCCAGCTCCTGAATCCCTGAGACCTTGAAACACACTCGAGGATTTTTAGCCTGATGTCTCAGCGCAATGGTCAATGACATTTGCATCACCAAAATCACGAAATAATCCCGCGTTTCCCCCAGACAGCACCAATTTACAACACCGCGAGTCTCAGGAGCTCAAACCGCTGTGTTTTAGGAGGCAAGCCTTGCAGGGCGAAGGAGGGGGAAGCCTTTGCGGGGCCACCCCGCAGGGTACGCGCCCCCGGGCCGGTCCCACACCCGCTCCGCGGGGCTCTGACCAGCAGGTGGCAGCAGCGGGCGCGCGTTCGGCCCCGGCTGCGGGTCCGGCCGCCACCAGCCCCCGGGACCCGTCACACCCCGACAGCCCCCGAAGCCCTGTGCTGCAGCCTGGGGAGGGCAGGTGAATACCCGGGACGGTAAATAATGCTGAGAGGCTTCTTATCGCTTTAACCGGGACAATTCGGCTTTGCCCTGGGGTTGCTCCTGCGCATTTCAGGCTTCTTGCTAATGATGAAACAGAATCTTCCATCCTCCTCACCCCCATCAGGCTTGTATCATCGTGGCCCTTCTTTGGAAGTGGGGCTTTGAGAGAAAAAACTTCAGTATAGCTGGGGAAAAGAAGGGGAGACCTTATAGCAGCCTTCCAGTACTTAACGGGGCTACAGGAGAGATGGAGGGGGCTCTTGATCAGGGGGCGTAGTGATAGGATGAGGGGTACCGGCTTCAAGCTGAAAGAAGGGAGATTTAGGTTAGATGTTAGGAAGAAATTTCTTCCTGTGAGGGTGGTGAGACACTGGAACAGGTTGCCCAGAGAAGCTGTGGATGCCCCATCCCTGCAGGGGTTCAAGGCCAGGCTGGATGAGGCTTTGAGCAACCTGGGCTAGTGGGAGGTGTCCCTGCCCATGGCAGGGGGGTTGGAACTCGATGATCTTTAAGGTCCTTTCCAACCAAAACCATTCTGTGATTCTATGAACTCTACTGGTTGCTCATTTATGCTCTGCCCAACATCCACTCTGAATTTCTATTCCTGTCTGCCTTTCCCCCAGCGTACAGATTATTTCTTGTTTCCATTCCCCACATGCTGAAGGTTCGAGCTGGGTTTCCCTTCACTGCATGGCAGTGCAGTCATCAGCCTCAAACACCCATTTGAGGATCCGTCCAAAGGATTCCTCGCTAATTAAATGCTTTTGATTACAAACTAGCCCTGGGAAATAATCCAAGGGCAGGCAGGCCTGAACAGACAGCAAGAGCTTGGGGTGAAAGAAAACAATAGGACAGGAACCAAAAGCACAATGAGCCTTCAGGAAGAAAAAAAAAAAAAAAGACATAGAGTCCATGAGATGTGAACACAGGAACACACTATGCCAGGCATCATCCTCAGACTTGCTGTTCGACCTTGGGTATGAGGTGGAAATCATCAGTCAGGGACTCACATTCCCACAGGTTATTCCTCCTTTTTAGCACCTCCTTTTCCCTCCCCAGACAGCAATCCCTGCTCGGGTCTGCCTGCAGAGGGGCCTTTTAAAGCTCCGGGTGGTTTGCAGTTCACCTCTGGTTATCAGCACGGTTTCTTAATACTCGGGGAATAGAGTTCTCGGTGCAAAACAGAGGCAACTCCCTTGCAATAAGAAAATGACAAAAAACATTGCAATATCTGTGTTTTGAAGATAATTTACTTCTTGATATTTAAGGAGGTAATTTGAAAAATTCCCTAACAAACCAGCGGTTGTGAAGTATGGGGACTACTGTGCTTAGAAAAATTCCAAAAGCCACTTTTTACAGCAGCACCTGAGCTCAGCCTCCTGAAGGTGGTACCCTGAAATTGCACAGAGAATTCACCTAAACGATTAGCACAGAAATAAAGCTGGCTGAAGTGCTGAAAACGTACATCAGAGAAAATTACTCATTATGGCCCACGACTGGAGTGATGAAGGGACTTTCAAGTTTGCCAGCATAAATTTAAAGGGTCTCTCTCTTTTCCTGCTGCTACTGGTGAAAGCAAATTCCTCATCAGCCTTTTATCAGAGACATCTTTTAGGCTTCATTTCCCCAAGGAGAGTTCAAAGGCAGATATCCTGTTGGACTGAACATCTTTTTCAGGGAGATCACTTCAGATGGCCTGGGCTGCTGTGCCCCGACTCCGGAGCGGGTAGGATTCAGCGCTCTGCAGGCAGCTCCCTTTGCCTTTCTGTACCCAGCGATACATGCTGCAGACGAACCCTGCTGAGGGGCTTAGGCTCGCTGGGTGCTCTTTAATTTTCAAGCACAATAAAGCAGACTTGGCATTTCTATTGCATTACGAAAGATTTGCTTCCGAACAGCTGAAGAGTGGAAAGAAGTAAGTTTCTTCTTCCCAACTCATCAGGCTGAAGTTTCCCGGTGCCAGCCTCAATCTGTGTTAAATTGCTCATGCCATCCACCAGAGAGATTAGATTTAGGCACATAATAGAAGTTAATTCTGAAAATCATTACTCAGATAATTAAGTGCTAAAGCTGTAGCGGGTGATCCCGGCTCTTGGAGCCCCCTCTCAAGTGTTTTACATCCTCCTCCTTCCCTCACCACCACGGTGGAGCTGGCACCTCCCCTCCCACTGGCTGGACCTGGGACAGGTCCCTTCTCCCCAGCCCCCTGCAGAGGCCACATGTCCCTCCAGCACTTTGGGGGCTCAGCTGAAGAGTCCATGGCACCAAGCACCAGAGTTGGCGAGCGCAGCAGAGATGGGCTCATTATCAGCTTATGAACACCACAAAGATGAAGGGCCAAATTTACTAAAGGTAGCCAGGTGCCTCATCCTTCCTGGGGAGCAAAACTCCAGGAAAAGGAATGGGTGGTTCAGAGGTGGCATTTGAAGTGCCCAGCTGCAGAGTCCTTGCAACACAGACGACATACCCTACAAGTCAGGCTCCTTTGCAAGGACGGGAAGGGAACTGTGCTCCACAGGGCTATTTCCCTGCACTGATATAAATGAAAAGAAGATGATAAGCTCGAACACACCTATCTGAAGTTCAGCAAAATAGAAGTAGTCCCCATCTAACCTCGGAGAGGCAATGTGGGCAGTGTGGTGGAGCCAACACAACCCTTACCTAGGTCTAAAGCAATGCCGAAAGAGGGGCTGTTGAGTGGCAGTCAGGATATCTGTGCTCCATTACCACCACTAGACACCTCCTCTGGTCGTGGTTTCCACCACTTCCATCAAGGACAATAATCCGTAATATTGACAAGGGCACCACAAACCTTTCCTCTGACAGATGAATGATTTCAACACAGTTTAAAGTGGTGGGGTGGGGGAAAAGATACCTTTTATTCCCACTCCTCCAGATCTCACTGAGTGTTTGTGCTCTTCCTATCGTGATGTCTTGAGAACCCAACTTGTCCTCCTGTCATCCTAAAGATGTCAGTTCTGATCCTACGGAAACCACACCACTGAAGCTGTTCTGTGTCCAGCCGTCTCGCTCAGTTAGTTTCTGAAGTGCAACCGGTCACCACAAGTGCCACCAGCCATTTTAGGTCATGAATGCCATCCATGGCCCCTCTAACAGCAGCCAAGGGACCTGAAGGTACTTCTTTCCGCATAGCTATGGCATGACACAGCCATCTGCATATGGCCACAGGAGCACAAGCAAAGCTCCCTGCAGACGAGTGCTTGCAAAGCCACATGACAAAATGTGTTAGCTCAACACAATCCAAAAAAGCATCCAAAAGGAAGATCATCTTTTCTGCTGGACATGCTGCAACAGCAGATCACACACCCTCACTGTCTTCTTTCTGGTGCTGGAGTGAAATATCAAAGGCTAATTCAAAACACATTTGGGTATGTTTGGGGTAGGAGAGCACAGGGCAGTATCTCCATCAAGCCACAGAACCCCACCTCTTATTAACCCCCTGTTCTTCCCCCCCCCCCAATTTGACAGCTCCTGGAACGGGTCCAGAGCCATTTGCATCAGCAGTACCGCCAGGACCCATTCCACATGCTGAGCAGTTTCTGAAGGAAAAAGCATTTCCTGACATCTGTTCTGAATACACTGCTCTTCTCCTCCTCCCCCACTTTGTTTCACCCCGCGCTCCTCTCCGGCTCCACCTCCATCACCACCTGTCCCCGACTGAGCAGGGCTCACCAGTCAGAGCGGAAGATCCTCGTGGAGAACTGATGCCCCCCACCTGTTCCAGCCCTGTTCCTCCCCCTGCTCCTTTTCTCTGTCTGCAGTTGACAGAGGAATTTGCTCTTAGCAATGGCACTGAGCAACCTGACCCCAACCCAGCAAATCATTTGTGCACACTTTCTTTCACCTGTCCAAGTTTTTCCTGCTAGAACCGCAGGCTTGAGCATCGGCTAAATTAAAGGGACCTTTGCAGGACTGAACCCGGGACCAGGCTGTTTACTTCTTCCTCACTCCCTTTTTGGATGGAGCTGTTGTAACGCTAACAATTCCAAGGCTGGATTTTGCCTGGTGCACTCTGATGAAGTCAGCAGGATGGGGAATGATTTCCACAATTTGATTCCAATCAGAACTTTTCCCTCATGCTCCAACTCACCTTGCGCTAGCTGAACAGCTACATAGTCCTGAAGTTTTTCTGCATCAAAAATGTTCAAAAGATAATAAGACTAACAGACACAATGAGCTTTTTCTGCCAACTAATTTGCCAGTAATTTGCATATACAGAAATAGATGCAGTTTTATGGAACCAAACATCATCATGGCCTTGATATCTCCCCCTGCACTGCAGAATTTTAAATAACCTGGATATCTCAGCGTCATCCCTGAGGTTTTGTTTTTGGCAGGACAGGACAGACACCAGCGCATACACCAAGCATGTAGTAGATTTTATTAAGCATAACTTTGGTTCTAAGTATTCCACCCTCATTCTTGTAATACCTTTAGTTAAAAACAATTATACAAGAGCAAATACAAAAAATATTAAATTATGAAAACAAATCCATTAAGGCTCCCTTTTTATATTTATATATATTTATATATGTACACTCAAACAAGTGCAGATATTAACAGAAGGTTAAAGCCACAAAAATGCTAAAAAATTTACTACTCTACTATCAAAAGCAAGAGTTTTAAAAAAGTACAAAGTGGTAAGTGAGCCATTTTCAAATCACTGAAGTATTTGCTGGATTGCTTCAAAACCCATCTAGCTAAAGGGCACATCAGGAATTGCTTACGCTCTCTGGCAAGCAGTTTCTCACTCGAGTAGCCGCACAGGACACTTGTGGTGTGACTAGCTGACCCCCCATTTAAGGGTTGCCCATTCTAGTCCAATCCTGACTTTAAAGACAAGCTTTTGCCTGTCAAATCGACATGAAGGTGGCTGGCATTCCTAGACTAAGGGGTCAGCAGAATTCAAAGATGTTCTAACACACACACTGATGTTCTGTTCACACAGAGAATTAATTCCAACTGAAAACAAAACCCTACTTCACGCTGTATGTACAAGGGAGTTTTCTGGTCTCCTGTGTTTCAAAGAGAAAAACTCTACCTTGAATCACAAGCTAACGTGGAGAAAAGCAGAATGCCTTCAGCTTTGAAGAGCCAAATCCCACACTCGCTGAAGCCAAAGAGACGTCCACATCCCCCATTGACTCCGGTGCCATCTGGATTACACCAACTTCGTTTCTTTGTGCACACATGGCAGGATTGCCACGTTCACAAAGGGAAAAGGGCTGAAAAATGGTCTGCTCAAGCCAGAGGAGGGTTTTCTCACCAACTTCTAGACATTTCCATACCGAGCAGAAGGTTAATTGTGGAAGAAAAACCGAGAGGCATGAAGTTTGGTGGGCTGGGAGAGGCTAAGATAAAATATGAGTGTGGCAGGGAAGGCTCGTATATAGTGCTGTCTCAACATCATGAAACAAACTCAATCAGTGCAAGTGTTTGAATAATGTGCTGCCAGCAAGGAAGATCCTCTCCTTCCAGAAGAAGGGAAGGAGAGAGGGAAGAACCTGCAGCATTCAGGGTGTTCCTTTGTTGAGAAAATACATGGAAGAGTCCTACATTTGGCCTTTTAAGTTTTTCATGTCCATAATCTGAACAGCCGGGTAGACCATCTTCACATTTAATCTTCCAGACGTGAGTCACACTGCAAATCGGAATCAATGGCAATGCACTTATCACAATTCAATTTACTCTCAATCTGATTACGTCCTCATAAAAATGCCTGGATCTTGACAAATTGGAGTCTATACCTAGGAAAAATTTCTAATTGTGAGCATTAAAATCGTATTTAAAATTTCCAATACTTAGAGGAAAGGCAAAAGGAACTAAAAACAAACAAACCAACCCTCCCCTAACACCTTTACAATACAAACACGCCACTGTTGAGATTAATAAAAGTGTTCTCAAGCAGTTATGTCCAATGTAATTACAAAGTAGAAATTATGTTGTTTAGCATCCTAAGGCAAAGACTAGGATTAGATCCCCAGCTGATACGGATGAACACAGCTTCAGTGAGAGCTAGGGCTGTGCCACCCAAGGAAGATGAGCGTTTCTCCCCAGATTATGAAGAAAAAATATCTGCACCCATTCACACCAGGTAAGAATCCAATCCTGTATTCCTACATGAATAATCTGTTTCCCCCTCCTCATCCCAGGTTCTCCTGGATAACTAGTAGTCATAAGCATGAAGGATCAAATTCTGCCATCCCTGTGCAAGCTGAGCAATATTTTATTTAACGGCAAGTCACAGGGGCAACTTGGGGAAAGGGAGAAGGTGACAGAATTGGACCCTAGGACTCTGTGGTAACACACTTCCCTTCTTTCTGGAGGCTAAAGGAAGGATGTGATAAAATGAATTTCATTTTCTGCCTCACTTTAGGGAAAAAATTTCCATTTCAGTAGATTCCAATGATCAGTTTGGTCTGGTTTAAACACTGCTGTTGCAGGAACTGCAACAAGTTCCTGCAAGCAAAGAGCAGTAACTGATGGCAGATCAGATTCCTGATTTCAGTTCCAGCAAACGAGTTGAAACACTTACAACAAGTGATGCGTTAACACTGTACTCAGATCAGCATGTCCTTGGAGGAGAAAGGCCACAACAGCAAAGTAGGATTTCAAAACACAAAAGGTAGAAGACAGGTCATTTTGCAATCAGAGATGACAGAAGTAAATTCACAGGTAGGACTGCATAGGCCTGTACACAATGGTGTAATCTTAGAGACAGAGATAAATCAGCTTCTGGATTCTCCCCAGTGAGAGGATCATCAGATTTCTGCTCTCTCATAGCCCAAATTCTATGTGCCAAACAGGGAGAAGTGAGCTTTAAGGCTGCTTAACTGTTCACTGCTGGTGAATTTTAACCACTCTCAGTTTGTCCACACCTGCCGATCCTAGTGGGGATGGGCAGAAGTGATGAACATACCTTGTATCCTGCCAGATTTGACAAAAATTCCAGCTAAACACGATTTATTGTGGAATATACACAGGCTGTAGGTCTAGATGGAAGAAATCTACCTGCACAGCAAAGCTTCATAAGATATCACAGGAGGATTTTTGTTCTGTTTTAAAGCAAATATAATCTGTGTATCTCCACTAAACTAGGATCACAAGAGTAAAGCAGTGCAACACTGAAGGAATTTCTCTAGTATCCCTGGTTAAAATCTCTGAGTAAGCACATCATACTGGTCCATGACACTGAACTGACAAAGAGACTCCTTATCCATCGACCTCAGGACTGCATTTGGCAAGTCAATCTGTTTATAGTACTGTCTTTTCAATCCACACGTCCCAGGAATTAAAAATCTCATCTTCAGTACATGTCAGCTGGATGCTGTTATTTTCCCTCTTGAGGGGCAAATCGGAGACAACTCGCAAAAGCAGGAAAGCTGGAAGTCTTAGCAGGCGCTGGCTCTAGGAGTCTGGTGCTTCTGTTGCTTCCTGGACCGTCCTCCTCAAGTTGCCCTTGACTTTGACAAATTCAGGTGCATTTTCCTGCTCTTCCTGTATCTTCTGCTGCTCTAGTTCCAGCTTGAAAGAGGATGACATGTAAAAAAAAGCATATAATCAGATCATCAAAATACAAGACAAAAAAAATGACAGTTTCAATAAGTGGCCACGCAAAACTCTTTAAACTTCCTTTCTTTCTCTCATGGTAAAGATAAAGTTGCATTTATTTGGGAGTATCTCTTCTCATAAACAATAGAGCTTTTCAAGTCTTTAGCTCATTACAGATCTCCACCTTTGCCAGATGGACAAAAACTCTTCAAGCCCAGTAGGAGAACAAGATGAAGCATTTTTGAAGAAATTGTTGGACATCCTCATTAAAGAAACAACCAAAATTCCCTCCTCTGGCTTCTACAACAGGACAAGGATGCATGTGCCTTGTGGGAGAACACATGCAACCAGCTAGTACTAAGTACACTTGCAGAATTTATTTTTCAGTGTCTAGGAATGGATTTCTCTATGTAACTTGAGCCTTTTCTGGTGTATCTGCTTTGTCTATCACAAAAAGCAATTTAAAAAAAATCCTCCTTTGTCCATCCTTAGTTGTTCATTTTTGAGAGACAATTTACTTGACGTTTTTAACCCAGTCGGAGCTTCTGCCCACGCAGACACTCAAAATCACCACGTGAGGTTAGATGCTCTGCTCTATGGGGCAAGGTCATACGGTGCCCATACAGAACACAGATCACACATCACACAGAATACAGATTGCCGAGCAATCTTCAATTAAGGCAGGTAAGTCGGCAGAAAGGAAGAAACAACCTTTTAGAATTGTTTTTTTAACAGACCAAGGTCTCCCTGATTAATGGGGACCACGTACAGCCCACCTAAATAATCTCTCCTCTGTCTCTGGTTCACTGGCAAGTGACACGCCATGTTACAGTAAATCACAACAATGTTCCTCCATGAGTCATGTTGTCAACTAATGCCATGCCTATGGTGTTTACAAAGGCACAACACTGTTTGCAATAGGCAGGCTTTTTCTGTTCTAACAGAATTTTCTATTCTACACATATCCTCAGATGGCTCAGTTTCAAATCAAATCTTCCCACAAGCTGAATCATTTGAATCTGGACCCTTAAGAGCAGACAGGAAAAGCGACAGGATGATACACTTAAAAATACAATAGCTCTCTGCCTCAAAAAATATTCCTAAGCTTAATTACAAAAACTATAATAAACCCCCCAAAACCTAAATAATGACTGGATTACACCTCACTTTCAATAGAATAATTATTTGGCTTTACTGTTTTCCATCGAGAAAAACAGGAGATACTGTTTCAAAGCATTCTCTAAAAATAAATGCAATGCTTTACGCATGGTGACTTCTTCAATGAGGTGTTCCACTTTAGAAATATTTCCTTGTAGGTACACTAAGTGCCTTAAGAGGCACAGAGACACTTGGCTGTCGCTGTGCCTAGCTGTAAGCTTCACCACAATGAACTCCAACTCCACATCATCTCCATACTCATGGTCTGAGGATCTTTTCCTTCATTTGAAAATGCCAATGGGCTCATACATTTTAAGGCTACAAAAATCTTTTTAAAGCCATCCAGTTTCTTATGTAACTCACGAGAAAGAATCAACTGATTTTTTTTATTCACTAAGCATCCAGTTCTGATGCACCACAGCTTAACAGCCATTCTTAGTGGATCACTAGTACAAAAGCTGACTAATCCATCAGTTTCAATCGTTAAATGGTCAACTCTCCACGCACATTCCTGTTGTTGGGTGCACGATTCATTTGATCAAAGGCAGACACCGTATGGAGTTCCTATGCAATAAGTGACAACAAATAGGTAAATGCAGAATGCAAATTCATCCTAAAAAAGATACCTGCATTTGATCAGAGGACACGTGCCAAAAATTGGCTGCTGCTTCCCGCCTGTCTACAAAGAGAGCCTCAGGTGAGTAGCTCAGATGTAGATGTGTAAAGGTGATGTTACTCCCCATCTTACCTGCTCCAGTTTCTGCTGCCGTTTCAGTAGCTCTATTTCCAGGTCTGATTTCTTCTTTTGTGCTTCTTCTTCTTTTTGTTGTTTAATAACTTGATCTCGTTTCCTTTTCTCCATCACCTTCTGTAGCTCTGGTTTGTTCTGAGGTGCAAGACCCCTTCAAATGAAATGGGAGGGGAGATGGTGAGAGGGGAAACAGGGAAAGAAGAGATCAGTTTAAACTAGCAGTAATTCACACAGAATTGTACACAGGTTTTCCGAAGTCAAGTAGTTGCCTGTTTTAGAGATACGGGAATATAAATAATTAATAAAAAAGGAAAAAACACATAGATATTTGCCCTGTTTCTAACCAAAACCTTAAACTGGAATTTAAGCCATATTATTACTGAGGATATTTCCCTTTAAAGTGCATGCTAGCATTTCTCCTCTATAATTCACTACTTTGACTTTCATCTTTAGTCATCCCTCTATTCTCTCAATTCCAGAAGAACCGATTAAAAAAAAAACATCATAAACCAAGACTCTAGCAGAGCTAAAAACAAATTTTGGACAAAAAGACTCCCCTTGCTGGCTGATAATTCAGCGAGATTGTGTTCAGACAGGCTTGTACAGAGTATTATGCCTACAGAATTCTGCACGGACAGAACTAAAAAGTGCTCTCCATCTCGATTTTGTCACACTGCTCCTGGAAATTGTGGATTCTGTCCTTCCTTGAAAATGTGAGAGCTTTACCCATGGCTGCTGCAAAGCTATTTCCAGTGAGAAATAGCTGGAGTGGCTCCCAGGCTACACTCCAAATCACAAAGAGGCTAAGAGAACAAAAATACAGAATAAAAAAAGTTGCAGTCACCTTGGAGACCAGACAAAGGCTGGAGGATTCTCCCTCTCGCAAGATTTTAGCTACTACATCAACTGAATGTTTCAGGTCTGTCCAACACAAATTGCTTTCCAGGCCAACTACCCTAAAATGAGAAAGCTTGCTCTTTGGGAAGACGCGTGACTATGCAGACACACGCACAGATGCACACCCACTCCTACATTTTTGTGACTTCAATGACTTCTTTTATCTCTGTTATACTATGACGTTTTCAAAATTTGTTATGGAAAGATTCAAAACTCTGCCCATTATTCAGATATTAGTGTCACTTAAGCCAGAGCAGAAAGATCCAAAATTTGCCTTTGTTATTGTCACCTTCCCTGTGAAGACTATTATGTGAAAACATCCAGCATTCAGTTTAACATCAACCAATCTTTATTTCAACTTTAAGAAATTCAATAATCTGAACAAGCTTTCAGCAAGTATATTTTTACCCTTCCCTACTTGCTATATATCTGTGGTTGCCTAATTCTTCCATAATACGTATTATCTGACAGCATGTCCAATAATACATTAAAATGCCATTTTATGGTGACATCTATGAATGACTCCATATATTATGCAACACTCTATCCCTGTACGTACCCCGACAGCAAAATCAAATATTTAGCAACACCAAATGTTATTCCCTATTTCTCATAATAGATCTCATGGCCTGAATGCAACAGAAGCTACACCATTGTGTTAATATTTTATGTATCATGCTATTTTAATTACATTTTAACACATAAACCTTAAGTCAGGCAGAGAAAGGCTGGAGGGATTTTTTATTACTACTGCTACTGGGTCAGTGAGAGCTGAATCAATAGAAGCTTCCACGTTGGCAATTAGCAATCAAGATAGTCACGAACCAGAGGCAAGCTGCTATGTAACATTACTCGTTCCTGTTTTTTTTAAGTAAGGTTGCACACGTGAGAAAGCTGAGGCTCAAGAGTGATTACGATGTGCTGTAGCTATAATAAAGAGGTCCCATGGAGGATACAAGTAAATGCAATCTCTGTCTAATCAAGTGGGGCTGGTAGTCAGATCTGATTCTTCTCAGATACAGACCAACTGTAACGTCAATCCTGTTCCCACTCTCATATGTAAAAAGGAAAAGCAACAAACAGGCAACTATGGAATTAACTGACCTCCTGGTGATTGTTCTGGTTAAATAAAAAATCCTAAAGCTCTGATGTACAGTAAGCAATGTGTGCTACAGAACAAGTTAGAGCTGATAAGATTAAAACCTCTGGCAGGGAGAGGACCAATACTCTGCAGAGCTGAGGCTGAGCCCTAATAAGTAAAAACAGTTTAAGATAAGTGACCAGTGCCCTGAGGTACCACTACACAGATCCTTGCCCAAAACAACTACCATTTCTGCAAGTAAATAAATGCATCAGTTCAAGACCCACCAGACACTGCACAGTAGGCATGGAGAATGATCAGACCAGCACTGAATAACATCTTCCAAGATCCAGAAATGGCTGTTCAGAGCTGACTGATCAAAAAGTGAAGCTGCTGGTGCCTACACTGAGTCTTCATAATAAAATAAGGTCTGTGTTAAGCAGACTTCTACAAAAGCACTAGAAGTCCTGCATACATATAGCAGTTTGCAGGAACAAAGCAGAAAACAAGAATAATATCTACATGACTGAAAAGCCTCCTACCAGAGCTAGTACACTGGCACAAAGCACAGAAGACTAACCCTCTTCTCAATAATACCAGTTTTTCTGCTGGTGAAAACCTTCAAAGTATTTCATTTCTGCACCAATAAATAAGAATCTAAAATTAACAGCTGCCACTAATCAAAATCTCCAAAAGAGAAGAGGGGGTATTGAGGGCTGCACAACTCCTCTGTGTAATAGGATATTCTCCTAGAAGAAAAGAACTCCATACTATTTAAAAGTGCTTTATGCTTTCATAACCTTAAAAGAAAAAAAAAAAGCCTTAATTTACTGAAGCCTCCACATCCTTTAGAATAAAATCATAAGTCGGGAAACTTCAACTATCTTTCAATGCCTATAAACTTCTTGGTGCTAGGAACTGACTTTGATGTTTAATCCCATTAATGAAAAATAGGACAAACACCTATTTAGCCCATTTTCTTCCAATTCAGTTGGCATTCTGTGAAGCATTTCTACTTCTTCATCACTAAAGAAATGCTGTATTGTGTATGCAATTCATTTAGAATTAAGTATCTAAGCCTAGTATTCGTGAGGATTTTGGCATTACATATAGAAAATATTCCCTCTCCCCTCAAAATACCGCCCCACCAGATGTCAAAAAAACAGGAAAAACTTTCATATTCTGACTCTTCCTTCCAAAAAGACAAATCCAGTGCACTGGAGCAGCCAAAGCAACAGCTGCTGCTTCTGTTTTATCAAAGTCCTGGGTCTCAAAAGGCCTGAATGGCTGCTACCAGCAACTTTATTCCCAAATACACTCTGAAATACTGTACTTCCACTTTTGTTCTGTGGATCCTCACACTCTTGCCTTTGAGAAGTCCATTTTGGGTGGCTTCAAGGCACCAAATCACTAATTTATATTGTAGTTAAGTTTCCGTTTGTTTAAATAAAGAAGCCTCAAAAGGCTTGGTGGCTTTTCCTCCACTGTGTGGTCTGGTGGCTATTTTCTCAATATGTTTCCTAAATGAGCCCTCTGTTGCTGAAGAGATTTAATAACAGAACTTCAGCTATCTCTGGGCCAAGCGCCCGTGTCTCTGAAGTTCACAAAATCAAGTTGCAGTTATTTACATCTTTAAAAGCAATACATAGAGCAACACCTGTGCATCCCATGATAACAGGAAGGAAGGAGCATTTGCATAACACACAAAGAAACACTTGTGCAGCAGAGGAGCAGGCACCAGACTATCACACTGCACTGCAAGGAAGATCAAGCAAGTAGAGAACAGTTTCATGTGAAATAGAACATATGATTCCTTTGATTTAAAAGTGGTCCCCTAAATTCAGCATGCCGGAAATGGTGAAAACACACAGATTTTATGATCCTGCTGGTAACAGCAAATAGTTGATATTAGGAACTCAATACAAATTACAGATAACCAATATGAAAGGCAATAGTGGAGAACTGAACTGCTTCCCCGTGAAACTGACCCTTTGTGAGTATTCACAAAACAAAGTGAGAAGTCTTTTACAACAGGCTTTTGCAGAGCAGCCGAAATTAAAATTAGTAAATTAAGAAACAGAGTCTCTTCATCTACAAGTTGTGAATCAACAAAAAGTGTCTGCTGGGTTTTGGTTAAAACGTCATTTTGATGACACTAAAACTCAAGCTGTGTTTTCGGGGTGGGAGGGTGGCACAAGTGATTTTCAGACTTACCTTTTCTGATTCATAAGCAGCTCTCTATGGAGATCTTGGTGATTCCGGGATGACTTCACAGGATTAATTAATTTCTGAGGTCTAATTAATTCAGGATTGTCATCATCTATGTAGTCTGGTTCAGCCATAATCTTTCTTGGAATGGGATACGGATCTTTGGGTTCAGTGTCCTTATTCACAGTATCTGTAAAAGAAGGGAAACACTGCAATAAATCTACATTGAAAGGCCTTTTAAAGACTTATTAAAACATAAAGGCAGCATATTACACTGGTAACAGGCTTTTCTTAGATTAATTTTGTCTGTAGTAAGTAAAGCAATCTCTGGCAGTTCCGCCTCCGTTCGCTGTTGTGGGAATTTGCATGCAGAATCTGGCACGCTGCAAAATTTATCAAATTTTATCAATTTGATAAAACACTGGCCCCTCAAACAGACCCACAAAAAATAATCTCACAGCACGTGGGTTTACAGAGGTGAAGCAATGGGACATGAAAGGAAAGGCGAGGGACCTCCATTAGCCTAACTGGCAAAACAGCTGAGTGCTGCACACTGTACAGTACAGAGCTACGTGACACATCAGAGAAACACTGGGATTTGCTGCGTATTTTCCAGTAGAAGCTGAATATGCGCTTTAATTGAGATGTCACTGTTAGCAGCCCTTCCTCTCTCACTCTATAGGCTGTAAAACCCGTCTAAGTTCACTTTCAGTTTAATCCCCAAATTATTTTGGTTCATTAGGGATCTTATATTGTTGCTCACAGTGTCTGATTCAAAATCCAGTTGATATAGTGGAAAGAATTCCACTAACACTTCAGAACATGAATGCTGAACAGTGTCACCATCACCCTGCTTGGGCTGCATGTGCACTTACAAATGACAAAGCAAACCAACAGGGCCAAGTTTTCAGCAGATGCTGGATATGAATGTGTCCAGTGAATCCAGCATAGCCCTTTGGGCTTCTTTGTTTGAATGGATGATGGGAACTGTGTTCTGTTGGTGCTACTTCTCACACACCGAGTTTCTGCAGAGCAAACCCGATGAGAAATGGCTTACCAGTGTGAGCTGCTCGCAGGGTGGCCCCTGCGTTACTTTTTCAAGGCAAGTTTATACGTAGCGTTTTTGAACTCTGGGGGGTGCTAGTTCTCACAGGGACCTCTGAAACTATTATAGAAATTGCACACAGTTCAAAACTATGTAAGTATATTGCTGTACATGACATAAACCTCTTATTGATATTGATCATGTAATAGAAATACTTCTCCCATCACCATCACAGAGTCCTTCTTGCTTCAATCAAGCAACCACCTATCACCACACGTGCCAAGTATACAGAATCATTGGAAAATTAAGGTCAGAAGAAACTTGGAAGATTTCTAACCCAACCTCCTGCTGAGAGCAGGAACAACTATAATATCTGACCAGGTTGCTCAGGACTTTACTCAGTAAGGTCTTGAAGTCCTCGAAGGCTGCACAGCCTTTGTGGGCAATCCTGCTCGCCTGTCTTAATGGGGACGTTTTTCTTTACACCCATATGAACCTCTTGCTTCAACTCATGCCCATTGCCTCTCACCCTCTGCCCATGCACCACGGTGAAGAGCCTGGCTCCCTCTAAGATCCTCCCAGGCATGGGGGGCTGCTGGTAGGTCCCCCCAAACCTGCCTCTGCTCCGGGCTGATCCAGCCCCAGTCCCTCAGCCTCCACCACAGCACCTGCACCCCCGCCCCCAGCCCATCTTGGGCTTCACTGAAGGCTCCCCCTTCACTGAATCCCTATCTCAAATCCCTCCCTGTTTCACGGCATGCATGCCATATAAAAAAAACCCATAACCCCCCAAAACCCTGAACCACAGCATACTTCTCAACATATAGTACACAGCACCATGTCAGTAATAAAAAGTGTGTGGAAGTCTATTCTCTTTACTATAGACAATGAATAAACTAGCTACAGTCTTTTTTTTAAAATAAGGACACAGCAGTTCATACATCCTCAGCGTTCACGTCTGGCTTATCAGAAGTAAAACAACTCAAGTGTTACATATCGAGCCTCCACCCAAAATAAACCTGCTCTGTAAATATTTGGTTTCCTGCACTCCTCTATCAGTTCTGCTGCATTGATGGGGCTGTGAGTCTTCTAGAAAGCATTTATCATTGACAGCGCTCTGTTAAAGTAAATCCAAAACCAACCTGCGGCTCCTTCAAGACACGTCTTATGTTTGCTCAGGCGAAGATGAAAAATGCAGAAGTACCCTGCAACTATCTGTCATAAAGAATGCACTATTTTTCTAACACGAGCCCCTGAAAAACAACTTGATTCCATCATTTCTCAGAAAGTTTGATGTAATATTTTGCAGCATGTAGATTTGCTTTTGGCAAGCCCTTAAAATGAAGTCTATTTATTCTTCTTTCTTCTGTCCCATCTCTATTTTTAAAAACGTGTATTCAACTCAGAGGTCAGGAACCGTGGTTTCCTAATGTAACGTGAACTCTACTAGCAGCAAACTTGAATGAATAAAACTCCCTTGGGAACTGAAGACGCTTTCTGTGTGTGATTAAGCTGTAAATCATTTCAGCTAGGAGCTGAACAGAGCCAGTGAAACAGGGTACCCAGTTCCCACTCCATGAATCCTCTCACACTTTTTGCAAATGTCAGTCTGGCTGGAGGCCACCGACCGAGTCCTGCAGAGTCACTGTGTAATATTATACACAAACAATACAATTAAGACAGTGTGATTTCTACCCACACCCTTTCCAAGCAAACATTTACAAAAGCCCAGGCAAGTTTCACTAAAAAGGAAACTGAGGCACAAAGGATTCACCATGCAACAGCAGAGCTGGCAGTGCACCCCCAGAGCTTCATTCTGAGATCCAGGCTCACACCTATAAACCAGTCAAGCTCCGTGACAGAATCCCTTAAAAGTCCTTAAACAAAGTTTAACCAATGTTCAAGCAATAACAATTAAAGAAATATTAATTCCATGAGTCTCTAGTGCTCATCACCACAAAAGTCATAAAGATGCTTTCAGATCATCACCAGGTGCAACAGTGGGACACGAATCACCCAAGCAATCACTCAGCAGGAACATGCTGCCTTAAGAGCATCCGAGAGGCTCCTTTTAACCATCTGCTGTTACACTATCAATCGAGAATGCACAATCCATTTCTGTGTTTCCCTCTTGCCTTGCACCAAAACAAAGGAAAGAGATTTGGATGTGGGGGACGTTTTAGCTGAGCTTGGCTCAAGTTAAATACACCCACTAATGGAGCAGGTGCCTTGAGCCAGTGCAAACGCACAAGCAGCACAAAAGCATTTACCTACCTTGTCTTGACCTGTCTAACTCTCACAGACTTTGTCTGTGACTTCTTACATACACATGGATTTTCATCGAGAAAGAATAAACCGGGGATCCTGCACGGAAGAGGAATTTTCACTTCTCAAGCAGAACTGCAAAGCAATTTCAATATCCCTCCAGACAATGTCAGTGTATAAAAATAACTCAAGTATCCTCCCAGACAGAAGTTTAATGTTTTCAGACAAAAAGATTCTCTTAGAGCAATCAAGAACAATGGTACCTCAGTCTTGGAGAGCCAAGGCCAAGTGGTCACATACTTGTAATTTTCTCATTTATTTTCCTTGTAGCGCAAGTAAATTCAGGGAGAATGGAAGAGACCCTTCAAGTTGATCACAGTGAATAGATACAACTGAACTGGGGCGTTGCCAGAAGCATGCAAGTTACACGTGGTGGAACATGTCCCATAGACACATTTACTTCCAATATTAGTTATTTTTTATTCTACCTACAGAGGATTTTTTTTCTGCAAGAGTCCCTTAATGGCAGTAACACTGGAAACACAAATACAAAGAGAGCTACAGACAGCCAAGAGTGTTTTTAACAGATTTGGGTTAAGGATTCAGCAGCTGCCAGAGCTTTTGCTACAACAGGTCTCCCATGGCTTCCATAAGAGAGGGAAGTTCATGCCAGAAAACCCCTTGTGTTTATATGGTATTCAGGGAATTGCATTTATTTTCTATCCGGTATTCCTCATACCAGAAATCACCCTCTACATATGGAATCTGAATACAAAAATTCCTGTGAGACACCACATATTTGTATTATTATACGCATATATGGCGTTTTCACCCTTCAAATGATTCCCACAATTATTTCCAGCTGTGAAAGCAGAGGTAGAGTTGAGGCCCCCTAAAAAGCAGATAAATAAATGCCTAAAAATACCAATGAACATCAAAATAATAGACTAGTCCGGGATCCAAAAGTTACATTAAGGCTAAATTCACATTATTTCCTTTTTGCCTTAATAAATGCTTGAATTAATATCTTCCACAGAAGCCTTAGCTCAAACACTGAATACCTCCTGAAGATTTCATTCTTGAAAAAGCTTCAACATCTGTTCTGAGCTGTACTGTAAACCATCAAATGCTATTTTTTACAAACTTACATTTTTAGCCCTTTAAACTACCGTGTAGGCTTGTGGTTTGTTACAAGTAACCCAGAGGCATTCTTTGAGAAGAAATATGGTTTTACTCTCCTTCCTCTGATTTCAAGAGGAATTGGAATAAAAATTCCTCAGCACGTCTCCGCTCAGACGTCACAAGACCAGCACTGCCTTCCATCAGCCAGCTTGGGTGGAAAGCAAAAAAGCTACTTAAACGCAGAGTGTGCTTTCCAGACACCATCTCAGCACTGTTTGCACATGAAAGCTCACCACCGCTATAATTTTTATCTATATGCTCTCAGTGCCGTAAGAGGCACTTGACTAGAGCGATTTACTTGATTAATCCTTGATTATAGATATCATTAATAACTTCCCACAGCTCACCCTTTAATTCAAAATAAGAGTTCCTGAAAACAGAATACAAAATACTCTT
Organism: Pterocles orientalis; assembly: GCA_011057875.1. Lineage (NCBI taxonomy): Eukaryota > Metazoa > Chordata > Aves > Pterocliformes > Pteroclidae > Pterocles > Pterocles orientalis. The sequence continues at coordinate 2,273,583 of WKFP01015175.1, forward strand.
CCCAGCCAAGATGCTCAAGCCAGCCACCGTCCAAGGAGTTTGGCTCTTACTGACACTGCCTTTCGCAGCTGAGAGGGGTGACAGGGTTTGGACCATGCCAAAACACAGCCAGCAGCCAGACTGCCTGTAGATGGAGAGGGAAGGACCACCGAGCTCCTGGTGGCTGCAATTCCTCCCATCTCCTCGTGCTGTGTTCAAAAAGGCTGCCACTCCCCAACCACAAGAGTTCTGCTTCTAGATCAAGAAAGGAGAGTATCTTCACCTGCCTCAAAATCAAACATGTTGAAGGCAGTGTTGTATTTACTGTGCCATAGGGATCACTCATCGAACATCATCCTGTTACCAGATTACTTACTATATCACTATTCTTCAAAAAAATTGAAGATCATTAGACTTTTAAACCGTCTGACAGGCATCCAGCTTTTGTTTATGGCTCCAGCCTTGCCCTGCTGATCTTAGGCAGGTTATTTCATCCGTGTGTCCCAGGTCAAACACATACAAGAGAAGAGCACCTTAGAAACCCCCACGAGCTTCTGCAAGGCCAGTCTTGATGTTTCTCATCCATACTGGGCCAGAACAGTTGAACTCACAGCACCTTCCTTACACTGGGTATCATCAGTTAATGGCTTCATCAGTTGCATGGCTGCTGAAAGACTGACAGACCATGTAGACTTCTCTCAGGAATAAGGGTACCGCTCACTTGATCAGGGCAGTCTAAAGCAGACTCAGTGATGTAAAGAATATGGAAAGAAGCAAAGCTTGCTAGCTACTGAAGCTGTTCCTGTTGTCACTTTAGAGGTTATTAAAATGACTAAACCACTCAAAATCTGAAGGAAATCCAGTTAATGCTCACTTTCTTCCCTTACGTACTCCTGAGAGTGTAATGTCAAGAAAACGGAGATAAAACATCCACTAGATGAGCAACCAGAAGAAAGAGGGTCATTTTAAAGATGTTTGCATTGGCACTGACACCTAAAGGGAGACCGAGTACAAGACTTCGGGCAGTGCTCCACACTGTTACCATTCTCTCAAACGCAAAGAGCTGCTTATGGCTCTCATTCAATTCAACCACCACCAGGCAGCCTCTGTTCCTGTGCTTTGCAGTTCAGACAAGCCTTGGGTGCTAAGTGAAGACCCTAGATCTCCCCAGAGGCTGAGGGCTAAGGGGCAACGCTGGTGAGGACAGAATGGCTAGTCCCTCTTGGTCTCTGGTCTACTTGGAAAAGAGATGCAGAAAGACACAAACAGCTTTAAGAACACCCTCACCTTCCACTAAAATCACCAGGCCCAATGAACAGGAATTTGTACTAAGCCAAAAGAATTTTCCCTCAGACTGCAAGATCTGTGATGAAGGTCCTTGCCCCTGGCTTTGAAACCAGCTGAAAGTACCAGCTCTAAATAGTTGGATTCTTCTTCTCTTGCTCAGTTAAAAAGACAAAGAGGTATCAATGCAGTTGTGAAATTAAAGTTGGAAGATGAGAGAAAGAATCACAGAACAACAATACAATGGTTTGGGTTCGAAGGGACCTTAAAGATCATCTAGTCCCAACCCCCCTGCCATGGGGTAAAGGAAGTGCCTCTCCCCTCTTACTGCAACAGGAGGTCTCCACGCAAAGTGGGCTGTGAGAGCACTGGGAGAGAAGAACGAGATGGAGACCTTCACTTGCCACTGCAGGTACTAGATCCCCTTTCTGTCAGACTCAGGCAAAACTCAGATATAGGCTTTCCTTACAACAAACGACTTCACACCTCATACAGTCAGTGGATGAGACAGTACAATGCAGGATGAAGACCAGCACACTGTGACCAGCGCCCATCTTCCCTAAATCTTGGTCTATGCTCAGCCCACTGTAACACCACGGCTCCAATCTGGGACTACTAACGGCACATAAAGCAGACTATGCATCTCACACCACTTCTCAAAAAGTCCTGCATGTTTATTAAGGACTTTATATTCTCCATGCTCATTTTGTTCAGGTCCTTGTGATTACTGAAATCCCTAGACAAGGTTGGGAATGCGGAGGGCCATTCCGATGGCAAGAAGAAGACCCAGTGTTTCGGATACTTCTTGTCAAAAAGGCCCTTAGTAACTATATTGTCTTCTTCCTGTAGAACAACAGTGTGTCGTGCATGCAGCACCTCCCCTCCATCTCACCTAATGTCATTCATTTGAAGGGAATAAATCATGACTTGCAAAGGCATGCAACTGAACATATCTGGCTTTCACCAATACACTACGCAGGTAATTATTACACCGCAGTAAACATGACTTTCAGGAGAAGATCACTGAAATTATACCTCCCAGGAAATGCACTCCACAGCACAGTTTGCAACTAGATTAATCCCAAAAGGTAAGTAGCAATTTATTTACACATGGGTCAACTGATCCATATGCTAATCTGAAATGATGCATTTTTTAAAGAGATTTTAAGATTGGAAAAGCAAATGAGATCAGTTTATATTCCCTGCAGCTACAGTGCACCATCAGTGTCCTAGGTTGGTCACTCTGGACCACTACACTAAAGATCAGGGCAGGCTTGGTTGAATCAAATGTAACTACATTAAAATATGGAATTTCCTATGAAAACAGGGCCTTGATGCAAAATCAGAAGTCCAAAGAAAGGACAGTTTCTTCAGGGCTCCACTGTTGCAAAATGTTAAGAACTATCAAACAGTGTCACCCAGTGGTAAAGGACTTCCTGCAGACAGGAACAGTGCAGAAAAAGTCAGGGGAGAGAAAGGGGAGAACTGACCCAAATCCCTGTTTATATACAAAACCTCTAAACTCAAAGGGCAAACAGACTAAATCCCACACCATTTTAGCAGAAAGTCTTACTTCTAAGTCACTCTATTTCTGAAAATATCAGCATTAGACGACAGTGACTCTTCAAATATAAAAGGTTTAACAATGAAGAGGTGTATTTCTGATGGAGAGAAGGAAATCCAGAGCAGCCAGCAGCCTCTTACTAATTGGGAGAGGGGGAATATTTCAAACATCTGAGGTGAGACACTTAAAAGGAGGCTGGTCAATTTTGAATGCTCTTAAAATCCAGTTCACAAGACTTCAGAAAGATTCTTCCAGGGAAGAAACATGTAAATAGCAGTTGTTTTTGCACGTGTGCTGCATTTTCTTCACACGATCTAGCGAGCAAGATGAGGGAGAGTAACATGTGTCCCAGTGAGGCCAAGCAAGGTCCAGGAACAAAAGAGTCTTGGTCACACTCCTGAAACAGAAATCTGGATACTATGATGATGATGATGACGATGATGGAGGATGCTAGTAAATATTCAACTGGGCAGACATCTATGCCAGATATAAACCAAAAAAAGGGTAAAATGACCTTTGATATATGTGACAAAATTCCGGAGCAAGGGAAGAGGCACGCTACTTGGCACCCATGTAACATGATCGGCACAGTAAACACCGTTTTCTTATTTATAAAGAAAATAGGAATTTAAAAAGCAAATAGAATAACAGCATCTATGAACTGGGGAATATGTCCTATAATGAGGCAGTGCTAAGAGCTCTGCCCATTTGATTTTTAAAAGTAAAGATTAACAACAGCTTGATTATCCATAAGCACTAGCCTGGCAATGGTTTGTAAAATTTTGATGACTTGGAGATTGGGGCTGGAAAACAAACTCCTAAAATAAGGCACACAGTTCTAAAGTGAGGGGAATAAAATGCTAGATTTAGTAGATTTGTGTTCAATTGCATGGAGAGACCAAATTACAGGATCATAATTATTCCTTCTAGTTTTCCAAATCTATAAATCTATGAATGCAATTAAGAAGTGTTTGCAAGGGGGTCAGAAGATTAAAATCTCTGCATTAATCAGGCAGTTATGCATTCAGTAGCTACAGCAGCAAAAATGAGACCAAGCGAGCTAAGCATTTCACATGCTAAGTTAACACCAGTGCTGTAAATCCCTAAGTCTTGCCAACCGGAGCCTAGCAGGGCTGGTGAGCCTCCAGATTTTGCTCTGTGCCATGTGCTGTTCCTTAGGGCACACCAGCATCCTGCCTGGAGTTACAGCACAGCACAATCTGCTGATCTGTCACACCTCCCCTCCCCTTCGGGTTTTTCTGAATGACAACTTAAAAGGAATTCTACCATCCATAAAAGCCCGTTTTCAACAAATTTTAAAACACCAACATAATGAAAAACACACAGTCCACTGCAGCTTGCCAGCTTCCTAAATATATTCATAGGCAGTTATGCAAAATTTAAGTACTTCATCAGACCGGACAGATATGTATCAATTACCTGCCAACTCAACAACTCAAGTTGCCTTCATTTTCTAGGAAGAAACCCTTTTCCTAGGAAGGAAAAAAAAAGAAGAAAATCTGCACTAATAAAGATTGTTTTTTTCTTCTCTCTTTGGTGGCAAACAACTCAGTACAGGCATCCACCCTGTTTTGATTTCTTAACACAGGGATTATCTTTTCTTAGAAACAGAGAAAAGGAAACAAAAAGAAATAATTTTCTTAAACCTGTTGCTACTCCAAGCTAACACCCTCCCAGCTTACTCACAGGAAAGAAATAAAGCCTTCACCTCAAGGAGTTAGTCTTGGCTCAGGCAACTACATCCACATTCCAGCCTGCACTGTGTCCACAAAGAGACACGGTTCCTTGCCCAGACCTGTTTTAGCGGCTCTCAGCTGGCAGAGGTGTATTTTAAGTATGTGGCTCCTCACTGCAGCTCAGTCGAAAAGGACACAACTACAAAGGCAGGGAAGAAAGACCTGAATGAAAAGGCAAAAATAAGGAGACCAGTAAAACTGATGACATGATCTTCCAAAAGTGAGGTGGAGCAAGAAATTAAAGAGAAGGCTGTTCCGCACCCTACTCGTGACTTTAACGAAAGGCAAGATGCCCTAATGGGTTTAAAAGGAATCAGTGGGTATAAGAATGTATGTCAACCAGAACAGCCCTCCTGGAAATGTATGCTACAGGAGGCAGGCTGTACACAAAAAGGGTTTAGGACAGCCAAGCCTGATACACATGAAGCTATTAAACCGCAACAGTGGCCAACACGAGCCCTGCAAAGAGCACTACATGCCACAAGCCATTTACTGAAACATCAGCTTCTCACCATTTGGTGGACGGAATAAGAGTTCTGAAAAACAAGAACTTCTAGAAAACAAAAATTGAAAAAAATGTTGACACCAGGTCACATCTGTCAAAGCTGGTGACTTTTTCCATGCTCTTTATGAGCAGCTACGATCAGCAGCTTCTACTGCAACCTCATAAATCAGGAAGCTCTGACACCAGGGTAGGGCTGAGTATCAGTCGTTACCCCGCACATAAAAGGATAACACAGCCTACCTCGCTTCTCACACGGAAGGGTGTTGTTTTCTAAATAAACATGCCTCCATCTGAACACTGTATTGATGTGTTGCTCACACAACTCAGTTTCCTTTGGCCTTCTAGCCTCCCTGGAATGAAGAACCCAGAATGTCAACACCTAAAACAAAAGCAGTCACACAAGCTTAGCATGTACCCAGGGGAGAGTTCAGCTTATACTCGGGCAGAACACATAAAGTCGTGTATGTTGATGTGGGACTGTTTCTAGGATGTTTTCTATATCGCCTTCTTTTTTTATTTTCTTAGAAAGACTTGAATAGGTTCAGGAAGGGAGAAACAGGCCACCACTCCTTAATCCCTCCAGAAAGGAACTGCTCAACAAATTCCAAGTAGTTAATGAAGACAAATAAAAAACTAGAGGGATGACCCCAGTCTCTCCACAAAGGGATTGTTTGTTGAGCTTGTGAGCTGGTGGCAGTAAAGGAATTTCCTACAATTGTTACCTTTCTGCCTGACAGACCACCTGGAGGAAAGTCCCGGACTGTCCTTCCTCAGCAGCACTCAAGAAAGGGGCCAGTCATGTCACCAGAGTTAGTAGGACCACTCAGCTCGGGCTCCTTGCATCCTTCTCCGGTGCTGTTGAGAGGACGGCTCACTTGCTTTACGTGCTACAGGAGAGGAATTGACCTGGACTTAACCTTGAACTAGCAGAACTGTGAAGTATGTAAGTTGAACAAGCAAAAAAGCCCTCAGTAGTCCTAAGAGGTACTACAGGGATCTCCATCAAACTGTCACACCACCTGCATCCCAAAAAGTCACATGCTAGTTAACAGTGGTCTCATAAAGGAAAATAAAATGTGTGTATTCTTGTTTCTGCATTCTCAATAATAAAGAAAAACCTTAAAGAAGCGAAAAACCAAAGCGCTGCAAAACAAGACTCACACAGAGCCAAGAAAGGGGCTGAAAATCTTTGTCATTAGATGCCTGAAGCTGAGGAACAAAAGCAGTCTTAGGTCAGAGCTTGGCTCTTGCTAGTTAAGGTTCAAGAAAGCAGCATGAAGAGAATGCCATTTGTCATTCATATACAGACAACCAGACAGCCATGTCTCTGAAAGAGGGTGCTGTTAGCCTGAGAGAAAAGAGTTTGAAAAAAGCCTTCTCCCAAGCCTTGGAGCCCTCTTATTAACACCATGTCACAGGTGACTCAGTTTACTTTACAAGAGGCAGGCTGAAAAGCTGTTCCCTAGCTCTGGTTTTAACAACAGCAGCTTAATTAATAGGATGAATACCTATTGATAGGCAATCATAACTGCCAATTGCCAGCTGCACCTCTTCATGCCTGAAGCCAGCCCTGTTCTTTGTCCCTCTGCTCTTAGCACCTGCTGGGCCTGCAACCAAAGAGGGAAACTTTCAGGCCAACAAACTTTATATGCTGGCAATAAACAGCATGTTAAGGACTCCTTAAAAATGTCACCATGCAGTGCCCCAGCAGGGTATTATCTTACTGTCTCAGATGTTTGCAGAAGGAAGGAAGAAATAGCAAGAGGTATGTCTGCAGTGTTCTTCCTGCTCTTCTTCAAAACCTAATGGGCGATCTTAAAGAAAAACAAATACAGAAAAATTGTAATTAACATTCCAACAAGCCTACAAGGCCCTGTGTTTTTTAAAAAACACACCTCTGTTTTGCAATCAGAAGACACTCCTACAAATGGTCACGGGTGAATACTCAGCACTCCAGTGAACACATCACGCCGTGCCACATCCCAGCAAGCACTGCCTTTTGTGTTTTCCTATCACTAAATTCATTACTAGTTTTCTCCATGACTGTGTAACCTATAAAGACGTTATGGACTTATTAGAAGAAAAGGAACTGTCTTTGTGATCAAGGGCTGAAGGGAATCGGTATTTGTGTAGGCATCTCATGCATTATTGATTCTTCTGGTCATGCCTCACTACAACAAAGGTGGTCTGCAAATGTGAGTACTATTTCTAAGAAATAAAAGGAGGTGTAAGCTCCTTTCCTTTACTGTAAATTCTCGACTCACTACTAGACCCATAAATCTAAGAAACACAAACCAACCTTCCCCAACACTTTCAAACACTTTAACCCAAGTTGCTCAAGTTCCTGCGTCCTTCACAGCTTGTCCATCCTCTTACAACACAATCACTTTCTCAACCTGCTTGCTTAATAAGTAATGGAGAATTCCAGAGCGCCAAAGCAGAAAATTAAAATCTGATTCTTCTTTTTTAATTAGATATTCATGTTTTGCCACTTTTCACTGAGGAACTATGTTTTAAAACAGCAAAAAAAAAATTACTGAGCAAGGGGAATTCATCCAAATATAAAGTGGGACCTGTTCATTACAATGGGCTTGGTCGCAACAGAGGCTCGTTCGTTCATTCGGCAGGAAAGCTGCCCCGTAATTACAGCAAGGAACCAAGTTGCAACAGAAGAGAGAGGCTCTATTCTCAGCTCTACAAAAAATTGGATTTGTGATACTGAGAAAGTTGCTGAGGATTAATCTGGAACAGGCTGTGGTTGTCAGCACAAGACAACATGTCGGATACCAAATGCTGAGAGAGCGACAGGCTTTTTTGGATGAGCAGATCAGTAAGAAACATCATAAATTACAACAACACTATGCTTTGTTCTATTATAGGCAGCGTTTTGTCAAAAGATTTGGAGCCATTTCACGTTCAGCACTCTTTTTATAGGCTTGAACAAATGGTTTAGAATCAAAAAGCAAAATCCGAATACATAATTTGCTGAATATAGTTAAAAAAAATAAATTGATGATGTTTAAAGTAAGATAAAAAGTTACATATTAACAGATACGCAGAAGAAAATTTAGAAAATATGTTAGAGTTAACAACACAGAGGCTGTGAACTTCTTGGTGCTGCAAAAGAAATGCCAGGGATTTACGGGTCTTATGCCTGGACAATTGATGCCATTTTCACCCCCAGACTATTTTTATTAATTTCTTCCTTCCCAAGTTGTTACTGAAGTTCCTAGTGTTTTTTATTGTTTGTCTATGGATTTATCATCTCAGCAACAAAAAAAGACACATTAAACACACGCTTTTGTAAGCAACACTAGTAAATATGTTCTCAGAAATGACTCCAAGATGAAGATCCACATTGAAAAGCCAAAATGAGAGCAGGGAGCCTGAGGGCTTTCCTAGCCCACTGGTGAATTCAGCACTTTCTTCTCGAGCATGTTAGTAATAAGACAGAGACCCATTTATCAAAATCTGTCCTCTTTAAAACAGCATGTACTCATCAACAGTCTCAGTGCTCAGCAGGGTGTAAATACAGCATCTTCAGCCACTACATCCATATCAGTTTACCATATACATTAGTGTTTAAGATTACAGCAAATGTTTGCTCTAGTTAAGTCCCATTTCATCAAGAGAATATTAATAATCATCCTTTAATGTGAATGCTAACAAATCAGCCTTAACTTTTTTCATAACATCAAGATCTACGATGTTATAAATACAAGATTCCCACCCACTACACTTAACCCTGCAGCTTGCCTGCACAGAGGATGTTGTCCCACCTGCTTTAACATTGATCCCAATAAAGCAATCAGAAAAGCTGCACAGACACAGAACAAAGGCAGCACTTCTGCTGCCACACAGCTACAGGATCCATTTCCAGTTTAGAAATGTGTCTGGTTATGAAAGCAATCAGGCTATCAAAAGTCACCCAGGAGCCTTCCCCTGCACAGATTTGTTATTAATATTTCTTGTTCTCTCACCTACACCTTTCCAGCACTGCTGAGAGCAACGTCACAGGTATCAATGGCACCAAACTACGACTGGCAAATGGTTTGAACATGGTGTTAGCTCACAACCAGATGTCCGTCTTAAGGAATTCTTCCAGCAGATAACAGCCAGCCAGTCCCAAATCAGCCCCCAAATCATAAACTCTATAGCAGTGATCAGTTCATGCTGCACCTGCATGAGCAAACAGGCCCTGCAAGGAAGCAAAACCCCCAGAAGAGACAGACACAGTCAGCTGGGACCATGCAGCTTCTTCCAGTGCAATGTACTAGTGCAAGCCAGCACACGGGTCTATCTGTATCAGTATCAAGCAAAGCTATTCCATGCTGGGAACAGCTGTGGCAGCATAAACACAACTGGCTAATGCAAAGAATCATACCACTTCAACTCGAAAGAACAAGCATTACAACTTGTAGGAAAAGGTTAGAAACCCGGTAATGGTTAAGATCAGACTAAAAAGTGCAGGTAGAAAAGTGAAATATTTCTATTAAGGACATTGTTAGAAAAAAAATCCCAGCTCCTTCATCTTTCATGACATACGCAGGTAATGACGAAGTTGCAAAAGGCTGAAATGACAAGATTTCAACCATTATTATTTCAGTTTCATTAGAGCTCATTTTACACATTTCTTTTACAAACAGCAATTAGAACCAAAATTAGAGCAACCTCACTGTCCACACACACTAGAGAGAGCCATTATGCTCCACAAGCTTACAGTCTACGCAGAGGGCTGAGTCATTACCCCCATTTTATACCTTGTATCTTCCTGAAAGCCAGTGGCCTTTGGGGCTTATAAAATAGGAAAACTTCTGGAAATTTTACCTGTGACTGCCCTCAGTCAACATTGCATCCTGCCAGAAAGACACAACCCTCAGTTCATCTTTAACACAAAGGTAACATTCTGCTCAGGTAACTGTTTAGATTTTCCAGATTAAAAAAAATGTTGGTTGCCACCTTCATCCCCAAACCTTATCTTGCCACCACGACTAACCTGTTTGCTGCAAAATCAGGCTGCATGAGATGTAATATTACGTGTCTTTGAGCGGGGTGACAGACACCTCCGTGAGAGTCCACCAACACAGCATCATCTCGTACTCAGCTAAGCTAACAACTCCACAGTTTCGGGTTAAACGCCCTCTTTCAAGAGCCATTTCCCTCTCACAAACACACCTAATTAAACATACACCTCAGGGTCTGCTGGAACTAACAATAAGTCTTTGTGGTTGTACAGAGGTGCAGATTTTGATTCAGGAAGTAGATGCCTGCAAATTAATTCTGATCCGCATCCCACTGTGCTCAGTGTTTTCCTATGGCTTCTGTTCAATATAAACATTTACTACCATTGAAAACCCAGTGCTTCCAGGAAAACAATGTGTAGTTAAATTCACACAGTGATTAAAAAAAATGACAGTAAGACCATTAAAAGCTTGAAGTCAATGGATGAACTTTGCAGGTCAGAAGCAGTGGGTCTACCAGAGTGTATGCCAGCAAATATGCCTGTCCACCATCAGAAGCACCAGGCTCCCTAGTAGGGAGATGAACAAATTCGCTAGTTGTTTCCAGTAGAATCAAAATGGAAAAGTTTGTAGAGTCTAGAGCACAAGCTCTTATCAAGGAAAAGAGATCTAATCTCCCCCGGGGGGTATTTCCATTGCTAGAGGGTGCTGACATCCATTTTACAGAAAACCTCTGAACATGTCTTAAAATACCCCTTCCCAAAAAGCTCCCATGGGACAGCTGCATTACTCCCACAAGTGACTTGGGAGGCAGGAGGAGACAGGATGTTAAATGAGTAAGGCTGACACACAGAAAGCCAAGGCAACGAGAATTTAATCCAGATTCTCACATTTCACTGTCTTCTTCTTCCCATCAGATAAATCAATGTAGTTCAGCTGTAAACACCTTCTATTAATCTTACCCAAGACCTCGGCTAAAAACTGAAGCCATCAACCACTTGTCTCTGCCTCAGTTAAGACCTTTACTTATCCTGCTCTAACCCTTGTTTACACCATTATGACTATTATCTAATTATAAACAATGGCTTGATTAAAGCATACATATTTACAGAAGCATTCATGTCACCTACCTTTATGCCTTTAACTGCTGTAGCTAAAATGGGAAGGCAAGCTCCTCACAGCATTAGCATGGCTATCCAGGGGGCAAATCAAAGCATCTACACCCAGCACTAATGTCAAATATCATCGTTCTCAAGTGGCTTCCAAAGACACTTGCCTTCCTCCACTGGGGTTATGAGAAGTTCAGGGAACTCCCAAACTGCTTTTTAATAGCAGTGGGAAAATTCCCTTCAAAAACCAAAACTGTTAAAAATTCTAGCTCAAATTTTATAAACTACAGTAATACTGAACAAATCAAACCTGCCACTGCTTTCTGCAGTATCTCTAGTATGCCAGTTAACTTCCAGCTTCATAGATTGTATAATGTACAACCATGGAACATACTCAGTTTAATCATTGCCTGTATTCTTCACCACATTGTGTGCAATACCTTGTGGATTAATTATCTAGATAAAACGACTGCAAATGCCATTAATGTTGTTGGTCTGAAGTAGTTATCTAAAGAACCAGAGATATGTGGTCCTGTGATCTACAGCATGAGGGAAGCTGAAGAAAAACCCCTCTACCTGCTACATACCAGTAAAAAAAGCCCCTTCCTCCCCATGCAGGAAGGTGACTCAACTGTTATGCAGTTGTGGAAAGTCCCAGTGATTAGCAAAATTGAGGACAGGGCTTTCCTACCTGGAAGCCAAACTGTACAAAAGAATGGAGAGAAGGGTCACCAGATGCAACACATCTGAGTTGTCTTCATCTGAAATTCAATTAGGAGCCAGAATTTCTCATCCATCACTACATGAACTTCCTATGTAGTGAATGCTATACGGTGAAAACTATTGTTCAGCCATGTGTGTGGAATCCCAAAGAGTAGCGCAACACCATCAGTGGCTGAACTTGCTGCGGAGCCCAGTGGACCCCCAGTACTGACTGCTCAGAGGATGCACACACACCCCCTTCTCCCCAGGCCCCCAAATTTGGCCAGAAATGCTCATCTCCTGGCATGGAAGTGGCTAAACACCGGGAACAGGGCACAGGTGGAACAAAAACACAGTCACCAAGTGGGACTATCCACTTCATCTAACGGTGACATCTAAAAGACAACTACTAAGGCTAAGCCGGTCCTTTGGGCTGGTCTAAGTCAATCTAGACTTTTTCTGTAGAGAAAAAAAAGAGAACAGCACCTCTGGGAAATGGCCTGTTACCATGAAAATGGTCAGAGGCTGGAACACCTCTCCTATGAGGACAGGCTGAGACAGTTGAGATTGCTCAGCCTGGAGAAGAAAGGGCTCCAAGAAGACTTTATTGCAGTATTTCAATATGTAAAGAAGGCTTGTAAGAAGGATGAAGAAAGACTTTTTACTAAGGTCTGTAGTGACAGGACAAGGGACAACCATTTTAAACTGGAAGAGCGTAGATTTAGATTGGACATAAGGAAGAAACTGTTTACAATGAGGTTGTGGAAACACTGGGACACGCCACCCAGAGAAGCTGTGGATGCCCCATCCCTGGAGGGGTTCAAGGCCAGGCTGAATGAGGCTTTGAGCAACCTGGGCTAGTGGGAGGTGTCCCTGCCCATGGCAGGGGGGTTGGAACTAGATGAACTTTAAAGATCTCTTCCAACTAAAACCCTTCTGTGATTCTATGACTGATCAGATTTGTATTAGGATGGGATAAACATGTTTTTGAGGGTGCTTGTAGTGATCAACAAAAGCAGTCCAACATTGAGAGAGACACTGCACCCAAGGTGACAGAGCCCTCCTGGACCCAGGACACCCACACGAAGGAAGGAAGCCCTCAAGCAGAATTACTGCTCTCTGTAACCAGAGATGTGGCCATGTACCACCACCACCAGGCTCAGCTTGCACAGCTGGAAACCTCTCATTTCTGTGCATCCTGGTTAAGCAAGAGGCACAGATCTCTGTTTGAAGGCAATACAGATTGTACCACTGGAAATAACAGTGGAAATATTTCTGTCATTTCCAGGCCACCAAACACAAGCAGCACTTTACTAGTCTGGTTTCCAATTTGAGAAATGCCTTCAACAGAAGCGCTTTCTTGAACACATACCGAATGCCACTGAACACAAATGTCCCTAAACTGCGTCTCCAAGAGTGCTCTGTTTTCAAATTAACTTTGAGCATGTTCTAACCTAAAAAGCGAGGGGGGAGGGAAGGGAAAAAAAAAAAAAGAGGAAAAGAGGAAGAAGGTCTCTTTTGTGGCTTTTTTTCATTCTGCGAACACAAGAGGAAATAGGTGTTGGTACAAGCAGAGAGGAAGACAGATTTACATCTCACAGTTTCAAAACAAAGTGCTATCAGCAAAAATACTAGATTATTGATGCAGAGAGAGAGGAAGTTGCAAAGCTGCTTAACATTTCAAGAAGCTGTGAGGCTTTTCACTCAGTGCTGTAGCTGGGGAAAATAAAAATATTCTTTGAGTAGGATTAGTAACTCAATAATAAAAGTCAAATAGATTAAATGCTGCATCTGTTGTTACAATTAAATTAACAAAGTACTGATAGAATCATGCATGTTTTCCCCTTGTGTACGATACCCTGGGCAAAGATGCGCTGTAGCTGTACATATTTCCTGTGTTATAAATTGAAACATAAGCCAAATTCACCCTTCCTGCAATGCTATTAAAAATCAAGGAAAATTACTCCAGGGATAAATCTGGCCCAGAGATGTTTTTCAACAAAGATGAGTTTCAGAATAAATTCTACCAAAATAGGTCTGTGTTGAAATGCTTGAAACATTTCCACTGGTGTTCCCAGAGCACTTGTTTAAAAATACATTGGAATGGATAGTTCTCAGTATTAAACAGGTGGAAAATTTGAAGATAGTGTTTTAGAATACTCTGTTTCTAGGTGATCAACCTGATATTTTTACAGTCTGGTTTTGTGGAGGGGCGTTGTTGTTTCTGTTCTATTTTTTCATTTTCAGGGTTTTTGTTTTGTTTTGTTTTGTTTTGTTTTGCGGGGGGGGGGGGGGGGGGGGGGGGGTGAGGAGGGACTGTTGGGGTTTTTGGTTTGTTCGGGTTTTGAAATACCTAACTACTTGCAGTCTTAAATAAAGGCCACTTTATATTCAGGTCAACTTGGGTACCAACAACTGAGGAGCTCAAAAATTACAGGTGTAGCTGGAGAATCAGACCCATGCATTCAAGAGATTACAAATTTTTACATTGAGACTACACAATTAGATGAAATACTACTATAAATAGCATCAGGTTAGACTCTAAGCTGGCACGAGCTGAAGTCAGTCTACTAAAATCAATTAATCTTCCTCAGCTTATCTGACTCACTCAGGGAATGTGCACAATTATTAGTATTACAGTTCTCCATGGAGTCTCATGCAGAAGTGATGCAAGGGCCATGGCCTCAGTTAACCTTCACACGCAGCAGCGTGATGCCAGAGACCTGCATGAACGCACCCGTAACGCTTCTCCTGCAAGATTGCACCAACTAAAATGATGAAAATAACAATGAAACACACACAAGTTGCTGAAAGCAATTTATGTCCAGCAATTTGCACAGCTAACAACCACTGGAATCACATTTTTGCAGAATCATAGAAAATTGGGCTGGAAGGAACTTCAAAGAGGCCATTCACCCCTTCCCTGCCCCAGGGCAAGCTATAGCACAACTACATGCTCCTGACACCTCCTCCTTCCTTGGAGGGTTTTGAGCCAAAATGTTTAATTCTTGATCTCAGTCCAAAACAAGATGTGATTTAAACCCAGTTGTTCATCTTGTTTCAAGCTCCAGGTGTTGGCCTTTAACACTAATAAATATACAGAACATCAAACTAGCTGGCTAGTTCCTTCGTGAATACAGAGCTGAGCCTCTGCTAACATGGGGACAGCAGAAGATACAGAGGCAGGGTTAATATATATATTTTTTTTTAATAGCAAGAGTCAAACATAGCAGAAATTATAAATCTGTTCAGCAGATCTCCATTGCAGGAGATATTTTTAGCACATCTGGAGAAGACCACAGAGGTCATGAGAAAATCTCTAACGCTCACATCAAGGCCATCCTCTCCATGACAGGCACTGAGAGGCGGCGGGTGTGCGTACCCTCCCGCTGCCATACAGAAGAGGCCACTCTGTTCCCAGAGAACGCGATTCTCCCTGGTGCTGCTCTGAACAAGCCTGTTTTCCATCCCCCATCTTCTACAAGCTTGTGACAAAGTTCCCTTGCAATGGCACAGGAGCACGTACTTCTCCTCCTCTCTGTTTTCCCACCAGAAAGTCACAGGCTCAGAAGAGAGTCCCACGGAGCAGACAGCTCCCAGCTCCCCTGGCTCCCAAACCTCCCGGGGCACAAATCCAGAGATGGAGTCTGTGGGGGGAGGAAAGGGAAGGCTGGCAGCACAGAAGGACTCAGGACTAAGAGTTCTGCTACTGATGGTGCTTCTGCAGTAAGGTAAAGGGAGAAGGGTCTGGACATCAGATCCTAGTCTTAGAAAAGTTTTAAATTATTAAAGCAAGGCATCGATTCTTGTATCAATAAGCTGCAGCTAATTTTGAGAAAATAACACACTAATAAGAACATTTTTTCCTTCCACATCTTCCAGGCATAGCATCACTAGGATCTGTTTGGAAATGTTTCCATTGCTTCTGCCACAGTCCTGGAAACAATCTTGTGCTTGTAAAGAGATACAATCCAGTCTCCTCATTGTGATTCTAAATCAGAATACATATTTTTTTCTATTTTTTTTACCCATATATTTCTTTGCATGCAATTATTCAGACCACTCTTACTCCTCAGTCTCCTGGGACTCAGTTTATTCCAGTAACTGAGAGGGCTTTTTTCTTCTCTGATGCTTTGTTTTTCAGGGTAAGGTTATTTTCGTGTGTATGATCCTTTTTCAATTATGTAAAACCCAAGGCAAAAGTGTAATAAAAAATGCAACAACTCTATTGCTCATTTTTGTGGTCTGACATTTTCATTTCATGTCATAATGAGTCTAATCAATCTATCCTGCATTACACACATATCACATTCCCAACCAGTAGCAATTAGAAATAGATATGTTTTCTTTCTTCCAGAATTGTACGATAATTAATGTCACCTGTCACAAAAAGAGTTCAGACAACAAAAAGCAATACACAAAACACTAAGTATTTTAATTTGACACCACTCTTCATACAGTTCTCAAATTAAAAGCAACAATGTTAAATCCTATTATTAATCCTCCTGCTTGGATCATCACTCTGAAGAAAAGCATTAATGAGATGGAGACCTGCAAAGTGTTTTCTTAGAAGCCATAAAACATAAAATTAAAACTCAAATTGAACAATTTTGTCCTCAGGATTAAAAATCCTCAGTAAATTATATGATCACCAAGAAAAGGCTAAAGTACTGAACAAAGAGCACCTGTAGTGGCTCTGTTCCTTTCTGTACAAGTGACAGGCAGGGTATCTCTCGAGTGACAAATGCATGAGTCTCCCTGTGACCCCGATAAGAGATGTTGTACCCATCGTGGTCAGGGAACCGTGTTGGCAGCTTTTCCATCCCAGGGCTCGAATTCTCACAGCTGCCCACTCACGGGACCTTCCTGCTCTCCTCTGACATACTTGCACTTATTTTCTGAGGAGCAACAAGCACAGTTGTCCCAGTCACACAGGAGGTGCCCTGCACCAGTTCACGCCCTCCCAAAGATCCAACGGGTCTCACGTTGGCAGCTGCCATAAAAACAACTGCTCCACTTGGGCAAGGAGCGGCCAGTTGCTGCAACAGCCAGCTCCGCCCCAGCCGATGGAAATGGGAAATGGCAATGTTTCTTCATATTGGTTACAGAAGTCTTGCCTTTAATTTCAGTTGGAAGCTTGTCCCTGTCTATCAGGTTTGTTCACTTTGTGCATCAGCCACTTGTTCCTTAAAAAGTTCAAACAGGAGGGGAAAAAAGGATATAGAAGCTGGAGTAACACTGAGCTCTTCTCTAACTATAGCTTCTGTATCTCTAGAAGTGTCTGTATCACATCCAGAGTATGTTGGCTTACTACCTCAGAAGTCAGACGGCTGCCCCAGTTTCAATTCCCAGTCCTGCCCGTCACTCAGTCGCGTGCTACCTGTGAAATACAGACTGTGACTACAGCAAAGATGGACACAGAGTAGCAAAAATTCAGTGATTCAGCTCTCAACCATCTACTCAGATGTCACATCCATTTCATGAAAACATCCGCCTGTTCTGCACCTGTGTTAACGGGGAGAAAAAAAAGCCCAGTCTGGCAGATGTGCAAAGCTCAGACAACAATGAAACAGGCCACTGATCAGATAAACTCTCAGGGTGTATTCACTGTGAAAGGCAGCATGAATTTCGTTTCCTCCCAAGGTAACAAGACAGACAGACAAACCGTAATGCCTATTGTAAAACTGTCTCACAAAAAGCCAGTGACGCGATGCGGGATCCAGGACATTTGTATACAAACCCATCTAAACCGAAACCCATGCAGCATATGCAGGAGTGGAGGTGAGAAAATTGCACAACTGTTAGCTAGAGCATTACCCAAACCTTGGACAAAGTGCCTGTGGCCAGCCATCCCAGGCATTTCCAGGGCAGGCTTAGGGAAGTCGAACAGCTCACCAGCTGCTACTGAAACCTATGTTCAACAAGAGACTAAAAAACAAATACCAAGTGAGCTCTTATTAGGTGCTGACTTGCCACTGAATGAAGTAACAAGATAGGCAGGATCCAAGGAGTCTCCTTTCTTTGAGCAATCCTTTCAGGCCCAGTCCCTCCAAGAGGCTCAGCAGTTATAAAGCTTTCAGTAGCAAACCGTTAACCTCGCAGTCGCCAAAACTCTAAGGTTTCATTTAGCACATGAATTTTTTTCATACCCTTCTAAATCCTTTATATAACCCGCTTATCAGCAAGTGCAGATCACCATTTTTGTTTTCATATAGCAAACCAAATCGAACCCTGACCGTTAAGAGTGAAATACAGAAATAATTGCAGATTTTGAGTAGTGATGGTATTCCCCTCCCCCAGTATTTGTATGCATCTTCCAAACGCTGAGTGAACCGAAACCCAGAGAGAAATACACACTGTGGGCCAGATATTTCAGGAGGAACAAGTCAGCATGGTCTGAACGACTCTTCATACATAATTACACTGCCAAATACTTGATGAAAAGAATTGAGTGGATGTCAGCATATGCTTCGTGTGAAACAGACAAGAGGACCTTTGTCAGACAAGAATTAAGACTCACTATAGGAACTGTATCAGAGGGTTTAAAAGAAAACCACACTACAAACACATGTGTAGGCCTGAAAACAGGGGTAAAAAGCATGAGAAATGTCAGCTGAGGTCTGATCCTTACAAGGAAGATGATTCAACAGCAAGGGACACTATTATCCACTGCATCCAGAGAACTGCCTTCATAGGAACCAGCAGGCTTGCTGCTCCAGAGCAGCTGCTTGAATATTGAGCTTGAAAGGTGAAATTCTTCACATTTTCTTTGGTGTGTCTTTCAGCTGTACTACAATGTCTTTCATACAGGGCTGGAGTGCCCTTAGGCTGAATGAGTGCCTGGTAAAACTGCCCGTGGTTTACATGGCATGCTAAAGCGGAGACCACAGCACCTTACCGATGCCAGAGGCACCTGGAAGCTGTCGCGTAATTTTTGAAGATGCAGCTCAGTATGTTTGTATCAACAAGGGAGTTGTATACGAACCAATTTTGGTGCTGGCGATTTTGCCATAAAGAAAGCCAAAGAAGGAAACAGTCAGTAAAAGACAGCGACCTGTGTGTTCAGGAGAGCGGCAAATGACTCACGTACTACAGAGATGCAAGCCAGACTAGTCCATGTTAGTCGGAGCTGGGTATTACGGATAATAACTCCAACAGCTCGCATTCATACAGGTACCAGGTTGACAGCCTATATACACATCTGCCAGTTTTCTTGCTAGGTACTGAAAAATAGCATACATCTAATCACTCACCAGCAATAATTCCCTTTCCTGCCTCCATCTTCGTTACACAGTTTCACCTGGTCCAACAGACTTAAAATATATATATGAACAATATCTGATTTTCTTCTGGAACAATGGAGCAAAATAACCGATAAATTGAAACTTTTTTTAAAAATGTAACAAAGTCAAGTTCACCAACTGAAAATAATTTCCAAAGCAACGATTCAGCTTAGTGAGTGATTTTACACACACACAGACACAGGTTTTTCACATAGTAAGCTAATGCTACCTAGAACAAAAGCTGTGCTCAGCTTTGCTTTGAAAAGCCCATCACACAAGTAGGTTATCTAATAAATAAAGAGACAACTGTAGTCTAATACAATACGGCAATTTCAATCTAACACAAAATCTTGCTGGCACTGAGGCTGAAGCCACACATTTCAAAGGAATGCTACCAGACCCTTCCTGGTGTGTCTATTTAATGTTTTGAGACAAGTGAGAGAATTTTGTGTTTAGATGTTACTCCATCAGAAGCATACACTGTTCTCTTAAGCATTTTGTTTTAAATTAGAGACAACCAACTGGTATAATTGCTCACAGTATCTCCAACCCCTCAAGCAGAGCCACAACTCCCCAAGCAGTAAAGCTGTAGACAAATGGGATTATCAATCTGGCTTGCAAATGAGAATAGCCTGTTAAAAAAAGGCAGAACCACATTTCCATGTGGAAAATTTTAAAATTATTATTACCAACAACAACATCTCTGATTCCCACCCCCCCCCTTTAATTTACAAGAACACACATACACTCATCTCTGCTTGTTCCATTAGATAACAACATGCAGAAGAGCCAAAGTCACGTTTTTGTTTAAAATCTCTTGGGATTTGAGTGCTGCCTCCCAGATTCCCCCTCAGGGGAGCAGCATGCTGAGACCACAGGGAAACCAGAAGGCATGCACAGGGCGGAAAAGGAAATATCTGCATGTGGATCTCAGACCATCTTCTTCATAGGCCTCAAAATATCCACAAGGTAGCCAAAATTCCCATACAAATCCATAATAGGGGGGAAAAGACTCAAGTACTAGGATGTTCCAGAATTCTGAGCTAATTACATTGGGCAGGGGGGAATAAAAATCAAGCAAACAGGATCCGTTTGATATGGCACCTAGATGGCAAGAAAGAGAAGCATTTTTTTTTTTACTACACTGAAATATTTTATATTCACAGTCATTGCTGCAGTGTTGAATAAAGTGAAGGGAAGTGTTGCTGCTTCTTTCTTGTATCCTTCTCTGCTATGGCACCCTCCACCATCCAAATTCCCGCTCCCTCTCACACCTTTGCAGAATGTCAGTGCAGTGACTTTCTAGGAATTTGGGCCAAGTTCAAGAATCCCATCTGCTCCCACTGGAGAAGAATGAGATCAGACTGTAAATGTGTGGCAGACTCCTAACAAAGAGACATGCAAGCACAATTTGGACGTGTATGAAAGTCCGTCCCAGCTTCCTTCATTCAAATTAAAAACTTTAGACTTGCCTCTGTCTCTCTGTAATGATGCATTCATATATTCAGTTCATCAGCCATGTAGGTTAAGTGCATGTATAGGCAAGCACTCTCAACACATTTCATTAATCTACATTTATCTTGAAGATGTTTACAATTGTAGACATGCATGCACAAGATGAGGTTTTCAAGACTTAAAAGCAATTAAGTCTTGAGAAAAGTGGCTTTGCTGGCACATGTTCTCACAGTTATTTAAATAAATGCAAATAGAATAAATGCTTAAATCAGCACAAGACTTCACCAGAGTGGTTTTTTTTTCTGGTTTTAAGAGCTTTTCTGAATTTCTTTGCACTGCATACTTAGGAGCATGCACTTACGCAGGTAGTTAGTTTGCAGGATGGCTCTCCCTGACAAACCTACACACACACAACATGGGTCCAAAAATTGATTTTATAAAATTTTGTCATTATAGCTGGTAGCACTATGGAAATATATATACAAAAGATGTGCTTCATATCAAAACATCAGTCTTTCAAGTGACTTACAGGAATAAACAGCAGAAACAGAGCCAACAACTGGAGAGCAGAGCAGCATGCCCCCCACTCAGATCAAGTGCTGGAGCAAACCTGGGTCAGCAACTCCCTGATTTCTTGGACGGAAGCACACAGAATAGAGAAAGGCCGTAAAAGTAGAAAAGAAAGAGAGAATCCACCACAGTTTCTGGGCAACTCACATTCACTTCCTCATTTATGCTCTGCAGGGCATCAATCTGGAGTCACCTTCTGGAGATATTTCTCCTCACCTGACTGGTAATCATGGTAGCCCAGGGCTAAAGTTAGGAGCCTGTGTTCATGCACTGAACACTTCCCCATTCACCGTCATGGTGCTCTGTAGCGCTGAGTTCAAACGTCCTTATTTCATGAGATAGGGAACATTAAAATAAAAAATAAAAAACAAACCAAACAAATATCAAGCTACTTGCCCAAAGCTACATGAGAAATTAGACAGAACTGGAAACTCAAGGTGGATCATGCAAGTCCCAGATGAGCCCTGCAAGATTAGCCCTTCTGCATTTGACCATCTACTACACTTCTGGAAGTACAGTAACTTCAAATCCTAGAGTCATAGAATGGTTTGGGTGGGAAGAGACCTTAAAGATCATCGAGTTCCAACCCCCCTGCCATGGGCAGGGACACCTCCCACTAGCCCAGGTTGCCCAAAGCCTCATCCAGCCTGGCCTTGGACATTTCCAAGGATGGGGCATCCACAGCTTCTCTGGGCAACCTGGGCCACTGCCTCAGCACCCTCACAGTAAATCCTGCCTACTTTAACAGTAGACTCTTGAATTTTCCATCATTGGGAAAAAAAGATCCTAACTCTGGCAGAGAACATTAGTCTTCCTTATAATCCCAAGTGTCTCCCTTGCTTCCATCTATTTATTTTCCTTTTAAGTCCAGTTGTGGACTATAAAAGGAGAATAAATAGTCCATTTCTTGGCCACATCCATTTCTTGGCCACAAATATGGCCAAGAAAAAACAATGTGATTACATTCCGCATGTGGTTAAAAGCCTGAAGCCTGCTGTTTTAAAACATACATATAAACATACAGATACATTTGTACATATATATATATATATACTCACACACATATATATATATAGCCTTTGTTAATAATCAGAACAGATCTTGATGCATCACTTCTATTTGATTTTTTTTCTTTGGAAAAAGCAGCCTCCAAATATGCAAACTATTAAGAAAATATGTAAAAAAAACATAGTCTGATTGGCAGACTAAAGTTGTAGGCTGAATATGACATAAGCCTGTTTAGCATTAATGCCAGAAGATCCGCTCTCACTCTAAAAATCTGACATGCCATTTGCTTTATTAGCTCTAAATCAAGTATTCATTTAATTTACATTAAAAATAGGAAATTAGAAATTAATACAGATGATTTAGAATTGAAGTAATGCAAAGACAGCATTTCCTTTTTAATAGACTGTCAGTTTGGAAATGAGGATTACTGCACGCTGCTGAACTGCTACACCAGTCCACAAGGGCCAGCCCTAGAAGTCTGTCAATACAACCACTGAGATTTCATTTACTAAGAGCTGATTAACTCAAGGCTTCCTTTCCCACTAATTGAATACCACAAACTGCCTCCAACTATTCTGAGTGTATGAGCAGGGAATGACTACCTTATGCACCATCCAGAATTACAGTTTCACAGAACAAGGAAAGGAAACTTTTTTAAAATTGGGAAAAGAAAAAGAAAGGCAAGATAATGCTTCACCCTGGTCAAAATGTCATTGCAACTCAGATTAATTTACAATTCATGAAACCTTAGTCAAGAAAGTAAAAATGAAAGTCCGACTGTTAAAAAGTAAGGTCAGAGGCTCCATTAATTTTCTCTGACGTTTTTGTGAAGCACGTGGTCCAAAGTCACAGAAAAGTCTATTGCAAGTCACAAACATGACAATCACTATCAAAACAGAGCACACCACTCCAGCACCAAGCTGAAGAAATGGAGCCAGGAGTCTTCATCAGTGACTCCATTTAACAGAAAGGACAATACGGAGAAACAGCTCTGCAGCCAGAGCCTGCGGGGAGCACAGCTACGGGAGCGCTGAGGCACAGACATGGCATTATAGTCGTGCACATCCCCTACGCACTGCAGAAGTCTTGCTAATACTTGTGTTTACTACTCCAGTTTAATGCCAGTAACTTCACAGTCCTTACCTAGTGAAAAGTGCTACCCCACTCCACATTCAACCTTCCCCACGTTCCCACAGTGACAAGGACATGCCTCTTGTTCCAAGAACCTTAAACTCCATCTAAACCCATTTTACTCATGCACAAGGAGGCTTTCTTGCCTTCTAGTATTTTTAGTGAACATAACATTAGAAGAGACTGATTTTTTTTCCTTTATCTCCACAAAGCTTTTTTTTCCCGCTAAGTACTCTGTAAGAAGGCTGCTGCACAGCACCATTACTGGAAACACAGGTTTTATAATGGAAACGGTGATGTAACCTTCAACACAGCACCAAGCTGCATGAAAACCCTGTCATGCTTCTGGAAAGACAATGTATTTAAAACCTAACAGGCTCTGTCATCACCACTGTAAAACACACACACAACTGCTGCACTCTTTCAAAAAGCTTCATTAAGTGGGGCTGGGCACAGCAGCAATGAACTGCCCTGACTTTGTACAGTACACGGGCTCATTACTCCCAGCAGCTGCGACCATCTCCACACTAACAAGGAAGGGGAAGGTAGAAATCTGCACTAAATTAGAATCTAGTTTTGCAATGACAAAAAGAATAAGGGAACAAAATTGGTGTGAACAGAAGTTGGTGCTGGCAGGTTACCCTCACCACCTGGCCATTATACGCTCAGTTATTCTTTGCCTGGCATTAACACCTACTCATTTCCCCAAACCAGCCGCTCTCATTATCATCCGCATTCCTTTGTCGTTATCAAACTAGCCTTCCTCTGAGGAAGGTTTATCAGCCTCAGTGTACACTGGCCACTGTATGTCACATAAAATTTGGAAATTTTGAAATTGAGACAGTAAATCACCACCACCCTCTGCACACAAGAGACAAGTCCAGGTGTAACAGAGATCTAATGATGCTATTTTATTAAATCAGTAAAAGAACACTGAAGAGCAGTGAACAAGACTTGGCCTTAGTGAACATCTGAAAGTTAATAACCCTAGGTTAATAACCCTGATGAGGACTGCTGTTACAAAGATCTCCAGGAATTTAACACAAGGTAAGTTTTATTATTAAAACTATACTTACACCTAAAGTGCTCTGGATTATGTAAGATTCATATAAGTGAGAGCCAGGAGACCTCATCTAATCAGTAAGATGCTGTAACAGCCTCTGATTCAGAAGCCGGCAATTTACTTTGTATTCAAAGAGTATGTACAAGATACCATAAAACTAAATAATAAAAAGAGGTAAAAGGAAAGAGACGATGTGGCAAAAGATCCAAGCAGAAGCGGAGGGATGGAAGGGGGGAAGATGGATGTTTTAAAGACAAACTATCTGTGTGCACAGCTCTGGAATTATAACTCCCAACTTCCCTATCACATTAGCGCGAGCGCTGCAAATGAAACAAAGCAACGGAGAGTAACAGGGCCATGTTGCCTCTTTTGAAAGGAAAACTCTACCATCATGGAAAGCTAATAAAGAGAATAAAAGCAACAGGCAAGACTACAGAAGCAGAGAATGAAAAGTAATAGTATCGATTCAAGTAGTTCATTTTTTATTCATAGATATTCCTTCCAATGGATATCACAGAAGCATTTTATGTTTAATAGGTGCCATCACTGTCCAAATGTTTTCTGAAATACGGACTGATTTATTCTGAAGTACAGAAAAAAAACCTTTACCAAGACATTAAGTGGCTTCATTCCCCCATACATAGGTCCTGCACAGAAGGACCTATGTGAGAAACAGCAGAAATATGCACAAGTCCTTCACAAAAATGTTGTCATAGGAAAAAGCCATACGCACAAGTCCAGGCAGATGACGTCAGTTGGTCTTCCCTTACCCACCAACACTGTAACCCCAACATAGAAGGCCACCAAGTTTGTCAGGCACACTTTGCCTGTCGTGAAGCCATGTTAGCTGTCACCAATCAGCTCGTTGTTTTCCATGTGCCTTAGCACAGTTTCCAGGAGGATCTTCTCCATGATCTTGTCAGGTACAGTGAGACTGACCAGCTTTTAGTTCCCCAGCTCTTCCTTATTTCCCTTTTTAAAAATGGGGGTTATGTTTCCCCTTTTCCAGTCTGCGGGAACTTCCCCAGGCTGCCGTGACTTTTCACATATGATGGCAACTTCATCCACTGGTTTCCTCAGGACCTGCAGATATACCTCATCAGGTCCCATGGGCTTATGCACTTTCAGGTTCCTTAGATAGTCTCAAACTTGATCTTGTCCTACAGTGGGCAGCTCTTCATTTTCCAAGTCCCTGCCTTTACCTGCTGGAATTTGGGCAGTGTGGCTTGAGCACTTGCCAGTGAAGACTGAGGCAAGGAAGTTGCTGGGTACCTCAGCCTTCTCAATATCCCAGGTGATCAGGTCTCCCATTTCCTTCCAGAGAGGTCCCACATTTTCCCATGTCTTCCTTTATCACCAGTGTACCCATAGAAGCTCTCCTTGTTGCCCTTGACATCCCTGGCCCGATTTAATTCTTTTATCAGGGCTTTCGCTTTCCTAACCTGATCTCTGTCTGCTTGGCAATTTCTCTGTATTCCTCCCATGCTACCTGTCCTTGCTTCCCCCTTTTATAGGCTTTCTTTCTGTGTTTGAGTTTGCCCAGGAGTCCCTCGTTCATTCATGTATCCAGCCAATGCTATTTAATCTCCTGTGCTTTTGTTGATGTCAAATACTCAGACTGGGGGGGGAAGGCAGAATTGTTACAGCTTTGGAAGTATGTAAAGTACTTGATACCCATTTCCTCTATTTACTGAGCAAACATGCAAAGCAGCACGTGTTTTCCTCCAGCAAGCCAAACAAGCACAAGACATCACAGTGACCGAAACAGCAGACTCCGCAGAAGTAGGTCCCCTTCCTGCCTGTGTGTATTGCGTGCATCCACGTGTGTGCTGCAGAACGTTTGCTGGAGATGACACAGGGAAGCACAGACTCAAGGAAACATCCCTTCTGCTTCCCTTAGAGGTGCCATCCTTTATGCTAACTTTTGCATGGCTGCCCTTGGGCAAATGAGTATCAGATGACTAATAGCCTTCCGTGCAGCAGGGAGCCAGGAAGCAGACTGTTAATGAAGCCTGTCAAACGGCACTCCAAAAGCCCAAAGGGCACTGGAAACAGGCACTGGGATAGGATCGGCTACGTTCTTTCAGAAACCAGTGCCTCACTGGTGCAGCTGGCCTACATTCTCCAGCTCAGCACTGAAGGACTAGCCAAAACATGCATCAATAATAGGGCCGTATCAGCTGAATCTACAACCACCCCGTGGCAGCGAGAACAAGTCATCTCCCCTTGTGTACTGCTCTGTCACCAGCCACAGATGCTAAATATGATCCCAAACCACATTGTTTTAACTTGCATAAGCCCTTTACAGACCAGACTGTATCTTGTCAGAACCTCATGTCAGATTGTCATTTATTGACTGTGGTGGTGGTGAGAAATCCAAGGTTTTAAATTACCAACATCACCCTCACCTTTGAAATCTAATTCAAACCAGTTTTAAGACTTCCTTCTTATGACTAATTCCCTTTATTCAGGCATCTGTTAGCTTTAAGAAAGAAATCATAGCAAGGTTCAATTTTTAAAGTTGTTTTTAACCAAGGTAGTTCTTCCTTGAAAGACCACAAAGGTTCTTCATGATCTGCACATCTAAATATCTTCTTGCACAGCCAGGGGCAACTTCCGCATATTCAAAGCTTGCAGTCTGTGGGTTTCAATGTTTTACATCAAGAGCAAAGTACACGCAGGCTCCGAATAATCCCATGCCTCCATTTTTCACTTCAGCTAAAAAGGATTCAAGACACAGCAAAGGAGAAAACACTGGTGTTGATTTGTATTCTACAAGTGAACAGATGCTAAAAATGAAAATTTTTAAAGCAGAAATCTTGATTGTTAAAGACTTGGAGTGCTCTCTACGTTTCAGTTACTCTCTGCAGAAGGGTTACTGTAACATGAGCGTTTTGTTTGCTGAAGAGGCAGATAAATTACACCACTAATTGGTCACATATAACACACACTTCTTCAAATTCTTTATTACACATGGAAAATCACTCAGTTCTAATGTTCCAAGTGAACACATTTTCAGCTGCTATTCCTATCAAGATTGCATTAAGAGATGTAAGTGAAGCCAGAGTAAGTTCACAAAAACCACCAAAGCGAAACTGATTTTATTTACTTAAAATCACCTGAAACAAGCTGGGCACAAAGTGGAACAGACATTTTGTTTACAGATCAAATTTATAAAAGTAATTATTATCTGAAGTCAGCAATTTGATCATTTTTGGTCCTAATTCCAGACTTTAGAACTAGCAGACTTATCCTTTTCTATCTTAATCATGTTCCTGACTCTTTGTCACTTTCTCAGCTTTGGAATAACTACTTCTTGAATTTAAACAACTAGTTACTGAATTCATTGAATGAAATAAAAAGAAAAAAAGAAAAAAAAAAAAACAAAACACCAAGAAAATATCCCTGAATCTGACAGAAAAACTACTGTCAAATCCTACTTCTTAATCAAAAAACCAACATCCTCACCAGTAGATTTCGACAGATCACAAATGTTCAGGGGAGGGGGAAAGCCTTAAGGTGCTTAGATGAGAGGTGCAGGGGACATTAAATGAGACTGAATATTTCGTTATGGCTAGACTACACATTTATTTTAAACTCACTTGTAGATAAGATTTTTTCCTCATTACCTTTATGTATTTCTAATCCAGTTTAATGTTTCAACCTACACAATCCAAAAGACCTAACCCCATATATACATTCAACAAAACACTCAAAGATCTCAAAGGGGACTAACTGAAATCATGGGGCATTCTATCCTGAAACAGGTCTTTGCCAATCTTGAATCTACAGTTAGTTTTTAAGTCTTATATGCCCAGCAGAGAATCTAAAGTACAGTCCTCTGACCTCATCTTGGACAAGACTCACTCCTTTATCACAACACTGTCAGTACAAAAAGACAAAGGCACAAACATAGTGGGTGCTTCCATACCTCATTGAGCAGAGCAGGGAAGACCACAGCAGTGCTGCTTCACCACACACCAGGCACCCAGAGCAGGATCAGATTCACACCAGACTTACGTCCAGCCAAAAGTCTTCAGGCTCTGCTCACCTGCAGTATTCTTCCCCAGAGAAGCAGAAAATGGTTCTTCAAGAGGCACACTGCCCAAAGAGCTAAAGCCTTCCCTTTCTTCCTGCTACTGTCCAGCTACCTGCATTTGGGTGATGGCTGCTGCAGATACAGGATGGCCCCTCTTGCCTGCCCACTTTGTATCCCCACCTTTACTGGCAACAACAGAAACCACCTGGCTGCTAGATCGGATAGCAGGAGCTGTCATTACCCTGCAGCAGCTGCCACCCACCTTCTCCCTTCCCCTCTCTTTCCCACCTCCCTCCATCAAACCCTGCTCCGCGGGGGCTGGCACAGGGGTCAGTAATTGCACAGGGGATGCCAGGGGCATGCACCTCCACCTTGGGAGGTTTCCGTGTCTAGAGCAGTCCCGCACAGAGAGGTGGAACCGCCTTGTAACCTTGGCCTTTGTTGGCTAAAAAATACAAAGCAAACATGGGATTGTGTGCTTCTGTGTACACATCAGAATAAAAGGAGGCAGAGATGGTTAAAAAGATACGGCTGCAGAAGTGACTGAAGGAGCTTTCGGCACAAACGCAGAAGTGCCAGAGGGACGTGCCAGGGGGACGTGCCCAAGGGACATGCCAGAGGCTTGCAAAGCACAGCAGACGGACAACCAAGACTGGCATGTTACGATGAGAGCAAGGGTAACAGTACTGTAACAGAAATCTGAACTGGTTTAATCGGGTCCTTTTCCTTATAAAATAGTTATAAGAAGAAATGTGAGATTGCAGGACCAGCTGAAACTGCCGTGCTAGTAAAACTCAGGAAACCACTGATCTCTGTAAGAGTCATTTACAGAATACGTACAGAGAACTGAGGCTGTAGGGCTAAAATATCTTATTGTTTCTCATTAACTTTTTTTAAACATGTACAGTTCCTTGTAAAAGTCAAACACAGCAACTGCAAATGATTCTGCAGTGATCATGCGTTCGCTGAAATTCTGAAGGCAGAACATACCAAAGCTTTTTCTGCATAAATGAATGGCCGACCATTTTAAAAAGCTTTTCACAGCCTGGCAAAATAACTTGGACAATATCACACCATCTCAGAAAACAGAGGTAACATAAGGAGTTCAGAGAAAAAAAAAACTCAGAAGCATATATGATTTTTTTTTCTTCACATGGGTGACTGTACAACTGAGGTCCCCTTAAACTTAAGCATCACTAACAGATTAGCCAGTAGCACAGAAAGGGAAAAAAGCAAAACAGAAATACAAAAGAACAGATGCAATTTACTTAACAAGGTCTACAATAGATTCTGGCGCATCTCTGCCTTAGGAAAAAATTTAAAAAATTGAAAAGACACTTACCACAGGATTTTGCAAATATGGGGTGATGTTCGCATACCACTCAGCGTTACACGTGGTTGCAGAAATTCACTCTGTCTCACGAGATCATATGCATACATCTAAGTTATAAATTTATGCAAACTTTTGCCAGAAACAGTCAGACATTTTCCTTTATTTCCACAGCTGCTGAAAAGTATTATCGCATCCATACTCTATCATGTCCAAATTTTCCTGGCTTTTGAAATGATCCATGCTTCCTATTTAAAGCTTGAGCTGGAATGGATGTTTAACTCATTCCACAAAGAGTTTGGTTATACATCTCCCTTTATGAAAAATTTAAATTGTTTGGCTAAGAAGCAGTGTCTTTTTACCCCAAGACACTACTCCAGCAGCAGTTAAGTAAATAATATAAAACAAAAACAGGGAAAAGAACCAAAGTGTTTTGTAACTAACACAGAAGAGGGTTTTGGTTTGTTTTCATAAAGTTCAAACAGCAGTTTTATGACTTAAGTAAAATGAGTGCAAAAGGGTTTGGAGAAGGAAGGTTTCCATTAAAGAGATCTAAACTGGTTCAACAGTAATTTGAGCTCCATATGAGCTCACTTTTTGCCGTGCCACAGTCAGCAGCGAAGCAAAAACTTCACAAAACACAGGAGAGAGCTGATGACAGATGAGAGGGCAAGAAGCAACACCGGGGCCATCTCTGAAATAATTACTAGCACTATATTACAGCCCGCCTTGAGAGAGCCTTTCCCACATTTTTAAAGCTGCAAACGTAAAAAGCACTTAAAAGGAAATTTAACTTGAGTGGTGAACCAAGAAATGAAAAAATGAGCTGGAAGAAAATGATGGATTTTCCTGTGCCCCCAGGAGCATCCCTGAAAAGTCCTGGCTCTCAACAGAGAATCCCACTCGATGGTTGCCAGGGCTCTCAATCTGTAGGGAGCAGGATTTCAGAATGATGTTTCCTTTCCCCCACCCTTTGCTGTCTGTCATGAGAGGCTGCTGTCAGCTGTGGCAAACCCCCCTCCAGGACACGGGGAAGGTGTAAGGCAGCTTAGGACAGCTAAGGTGCAGTAAACCTCAACTGCTTTAGGGGTCTGGGAGAAAAACCCTAGCTTAGAGAGTCATCCTCCACCTGCACTTCTTGTAAGTCAGTTCTGATTCACAGCAAAATAATTTTTTTGATAGTGAAAGACAGCTACTAAAAATGCAATCCTGCAGCAATGACACCAACAAAAAGATGAGCTACGAGGCTCTCTGACAGTGTCTGCAGATTATGGGAAATGGCCAACCAAGGAGCAAGCTCAGGCCACGCTCAGCAGTGGGTAACACTGCCTGGAGTTCATCCCTGGCTGCCAAGCACCCACATTGCACAAGGGCAACCTGAGCACATTCCCACTGGTTCTGCAGCAGGTGATGGCAGTGACCTTTTGGAGAGAGACCCCACAATCCCCCAGCACTGTCCCACAGGAGGATGGCCTGGGGAGAGTCATGCCAAGCCTGCAGCCAATGGCAGTCCCAGCTCACTCCCAACGCCAGGGCTGCACTTAAAGAACGGTGCGGATGCTTCCCCTGGGCTCACCCCTTTCGCAGTACGGCATGGTGCCTGGGAACCCCTGTGACTCCAGCTCTGACAGCTGGGCTCTGGAAGGACACAGGACGGTGCAGTCTGCCTGATGGGGATGTAACAAGATGCCACTTCAGCTCAGGCAGCACAGCACGTCTCACTTCTGACAGCTGAACGTTTCCCCCGCAGATCTGTGCGTAATCAGCTCAGTATTAGGATCTGCAGTTAAACCTCATTGGCTGAGCCTGAAGATTAGAGACAAAAAACAGGAGATTCAGGACCAAAAAGTAAAGCAAGGCAGTCTGTTTTGCTGTTTCACTCCTCATTACTGTAACTGTTACACCACTGTAACTGCACCCAAAGGACAACCACCTGCAGACAGCACTAGTATGGGTTCACTCCTTCTGGAGAGCTGGGCAGGCCATTAATGTTCTCCAGTAAAAAAAAAGCTGAAAACTACCGAAAACCTCGCACAGGTTTGGAGCAGGGAGGTTCATTCCCCCTGGGGCAGGCGAGACGAGATGAGCTGCCATCTGCGTTGGCAGCCCAGCTGCTCAATAACTGCTCAGACAGTTTAAATCCTGACTTACTGAGTTGAGAAGCACTTGCAGAAAGACCTCGCATCAACAGGAACCAGGTTAATGGTATAGGAGGGCAAGGCACAGGCTTTGCTGAACAGGAATTTTCTTCCCCATGGAATTCTGCAGGTGGCATCCCACATATTGCAGTAAATCGAGACAACCCTGGGCAGACCTTACAAGCAAAGTCAACAGGAGTCCTGCTGCGGGATCCACACTTTTTGTAAATACAAAGGTGATTTTAAATACAGATTGGCGTGATAAAGGTGACTCTTTAGGACACCAGTGCAAGCACAAGTGTTTGGAACCGTGTAACCTGAATAACAGATTTCTTTGCATAGAGAGACTCACTAGCCAACTTTTCTTTAGTTTCACTGTGGGAGGGAAATGTAAATGGAAACTTAAGTATTTCTGATAACAGGTAATAGTGACTTAGGAGAATCTCTCTGATTTTTATTTATTACATGGGCAAGAGGCCAGGCAGAGCATTTAGTTAATTAAGGTTTTATTGATAGTACTAAGTAGTACATTTCTGACATCCTTCTTGTTCTTCCCCCCATACGATGTGGCCCTTAGACTTCCTTTTATATACAACAAAAACAAGCAAAAAAACCCCCAAAAGCCCTATGTAACTTCCTGCAAGAGCCCAATAAAAAAGCTACTGCTATAATTAAAAAAAAAAAAAGAAAAAAAAAACTAAAATGAATCAATCATTCAACACAGCCATTCCCACAGAAAGACTGACATGCGGATGAAATGGGAAAGAACCTCACCTAGGCTGTTAAGGGGAAAGCCTGTATTAAAAAGGTAAGTTTTGAATAAAAAAAACAAAGGCAGGAAGTAGGGAAAAATAATGAGATCCT
Source organism: Pterocles orientalis (assembly GCA_011057875.1). Classification (NCBI taxonomy): domain Eukaryota; kingdom Metazoa; phylum Chordata; class Aves; order Pterocliformes; family Pteroclidae; genus Pterocles; species Pterocles orientalis. The sequence continues at coordinate 2,306,325 of WKFP01015175.1, forward strand.
TATACTCTGCAAGTTGGCCAAACGTATCAACCCTTGTTATATTTGTTTTTATGTGTTACTCAGTAGGCACGTCCGTGCCCTGGGCATACCAGATAAAACATGTGGTTATTGGCCAGCATAGATAAGACAGCTAGAACGCAAGCTCAGATCTGCAGCAGCTTTCCTTAATAAATATTTCCTGTTTAACCAAAGATTGATCCTATACGATGTGACAGGCCACTGATAAAAAGAAATTGCTTTACAATATGATCCGTGCCTGCAACAAAAAAAAAAAAAAAGAAAAAAAAAAAACCCAGCCAACGTATATTCACTGTGGGCTTACTGAGTTTCATACTACTGTGCTAACTTTCCACTTCATGTAAAACCAACTTTTATCTTTCTGTGATACAAGGCAGCAGTATGATGAATTCCATGGTCAGTCTTTCAACTCAAAGGCCTGAAGCCAGTTTACAAATACATAAAAATTTGAAATAACAAGAGTTTCCTATCCATTCTAATTTTCAAGACTTTGCGATGTACATGTCATTGAATTACAGGAATACCTCATTCCGTTACAAAAAGCTTCTAGAAGGAAGTGATAAATTAACATTATGCCTTTATAGTTGTAACCAAATAAGGGGACCGAAATACACAGGGCTTTTTCCCCCATCTTCAGCTTTACAAGATTTTCATATGGTCCACTCATGAGAAAGGTAGTGAGAATGAAAGCGTATCTATTGTTCCCCGCCTCAGCTACCCACCAAATGACAAATAAAGCTGAAGGAAGTCAGTATAGTTCACTTGCACAGCACACTTTCTAAAAAGGTAGCAACCACATTGTAAAGCATTTAGACACGAAGTAGGAAGAATCTAGGACGCTGTTCTGATGCCTGCATCTTGGGTAAATCAGCCTGGCTCGAGCAAAACCAGACTGCAAGAGCTGGGCTACAAGGGCCACCACAGGGCATTCCCTTGGTGCACAGCTAAACTGCAAAAACATATCCAGATTGTTTCATTGCCAAGAAGCAAATACAGGACCAGGTAAAGTATTTATATTAAATTACCTTCTCAGATTTCTTATATGCTATAGTTTTAAGTGTGCACGCGCACCCCTTCTAAGTTTTGGCTGGTTTTAGACAAATTTTTAAAGGGTTTGAAGCCTCCAAGATACCAAGCTTCCCTAAATTTCACGTAAACTGGTGGCCAAGTATCAAAAGACTCTAGCCAAGAGTCCAGGCTCTCACGGGGCTCATTCCAATTCTGCTAGACAAGAGTTGCAAGTGACAGCCCTTGGAAACAAATTTATAAAACAATCAACCAACCCAGGAAAAAAAAACCCATCAAACCCACACTCTAAGAATTTGGATCAACAAGAAATGAATTGTCAGGAAAACAAAACCAAGGTTTACGGAAGGCAGAACTGGAGGATCCCCACATTGACTGCATGCGAACCGGACGACAACAGAGGTTTAGTTATGCAGCATGGAAGAGAGTTCAAGCTCGTGGTGCTGGTGTGAAAGATTCATGCAAGCTTATCTCATGCAGATCAGCTACAAAGTTTACATATTCTGTTTGCAGCAGGAATAAATATGGTACAAACAGATATACCACAATTTTATTTTTAAGTTATCTCACATTTCATTTTCTTTCCTGTGTAGTATTCCAGCCTGACCCATTTTCTTCCCCAATGGAGATATCAGATCAAAATATATCAAATATGATGAGGATGAAAAGGTCAACTCTAGTGCACCTACCTACATTCTTTCTGAAAGTAGGTGTCTTGTAGGATACCTCTGGCTTCTGTGGCACATTTAAGAGAAAAGTAGAAAACCAAACAAAAACAAAAAAGCCCCAAAAGCCCAAACTATTATAGCTTTAAGTACAAAGACCTCTTCATTAGGAGAAGCACACCACCATTGTGATGAACATGATTAAAATTTCAGATTCTTGCAAGATTCACTTTCGGCTATTTTACAAAATTCCTGTCATTTGACAATTACATAACTGACACCTGTGACCTAAAGCATCTTTCACTTTAGGAAAAAAAAAAAGAAACTATTAATCTGTAACAAACTGTTTTATATGGGATAATGCAACAAGGTCTCACCCTGCTGCAATGAGAATAAACCCAGTTTAATCCTGGGACAGTTATTCAGTTGAGGACAAGTCACATCACCAAAGTCTTTCCAGTTACTGTCTACCTCACCTTTACTTCTCTTACTTATTTTGTTCATGCTCAGAGCAGAATCAGACATAGACGCAATGATTTGTTGCAGTGCAGTATCATTATTTGGCTCTGGACACACACGCTTGTACAAAGCCACGAAGCTTCACTCTGTGCTTCACATCTTGCCTATGAAAAGCAACAGAACGGGGCCAGGAGAAGGGAAAGCGTTGTGCCGCCAGGAGTAACAGCTCGCTTTTATTTAGTGCACACATAGGTGGTACTCCTTAGCCAGATTCCAGCTGAGGGCTTTAACTTCTGAAGTTAGGTTTTCAGCTTCAGAACAGCTGGCTCTGGATGAAAAGTCCTCTACTTTTAACAAAGGCTACTCATGCGAAGAGCAGAGGAATTGCACTGTAAATTCAAGCCTCCCATGAAAGAGACATATAAGATATGCACATGAGAAAAGAACAAACAACAAAACAATTCACAGTAGAGACTAAATTATTTGAGAGTTGAGAGGAAGACAACAGAAAAGTCTGATAATTTAAGATGACCACCCTACATTTGAATAGTATGTCAATATTCCCACTCCAATGCCAAACCAACCCCGTAAACTTCAAGCCCTAGATTCAATTATAAACCCTAGGCAAGGCCAAATAAATCCCTTTTAAAAATACTCTTCTACTCCTCTTCCATTAAGGACTTTAAAGTACTAACACTTAAATCTAGTCTAGGCTTTCAATGTCCCAAACTTAAATGATTCTAGCTTTTAAACTTTCATTCCTCGCTCTTCATTGAACAATTGGTTTGCAGTAAGATATCCAAATTGCTTTAAAGAGCACAGGCTCACCGTAGGACCTTCTGAGTCTCCAGCTGCACTATCACTCACTCACTCACTTCAGGTTTTCCATTAGTCAAGTGCTGGCTAGTTCACAAATGAATCACAAGCACCAGCACAAACAAGACAGTTAAGACAAAGGAATCCAATTCAAACAACATCCAGTACAGAAGACATTTTGAAGTCCAGAAAACTAAGAGAAGTTTACTTTGCTTTTTAACTTAGAATGTTAAAAACAATTATTATTAAAAAGGTCTGAAATTGCTTAAACTTATACAGAAACACCACTAAAAACTCCCTATCTCTTAATTTTCAAGTGACACAAAGGTATTGACTGAAAACACTAGGTACTGCAATTAATTAAATTCCTTCCAAATGCATCTCCAGAAAGGGGCAGGCGGAGGGGAAGAGGGGGGGGGGAAATCCCAAACCCTGTTACAGTACCACACTGCTCTCCCAAAATGCACAAATACTAAATGGTGCAGTAACGCAGTGAGTGCTACCAGCACCTCTCAGCACGCAATTTAGAGAAGAAGTCAGTGTTGTGCTTTAAGATACATAAAAAAACAAAGGTCACGGCCCTTGTGATCGAGAGAACTTAACAAAGCAAAAAAAAAAAAAAAAGTTTATTCCATGCTCAACCCAAATTGCAATGAAAATTAACATTTGACCAGAACAGAGGGAAAACTGCAATTTAATGAAACCGCAGTTAGTGACATCCCATAAAACGATGCCAATCACTTGTCTTTGAGTCAGCTACATTTCCTCATTTAGTACAACTGCTTCGGGTGACTCACACCAATAATCTATCTGGGAGATAAGTAAAGGAAATATCTAGCATGATTTTGTTGCAGCTTTTCAAGATGAAGTGTAATTTGCCTGGTGCTCCTCATTTGAACTTCAATTATTTGAAAATTTAATTTGATTTCCAATCTGTCTTTAGGATAGTTTTCTCAGAAGCAACAAGCTTAATGGGGGTAACATCAAACGCACAAAATTGGCAAATAAGGTCACGATCATGGTCTAACCAGATCCTGTTTTCAGCTTTTTAGGCTGCCTACTTGCCTAAAGGCCTTTATGGGAAGATGATTTCTATATTGGGGTAGTAAGTTTATGCTTGAAATATAAAGTTTATATTATCTTTTCGCTATGTTTCCATTTGCAATGTTTTATCTTGTTTGTTTTTCTCTTGTTTCAAAGTCCCAAGTTCAAATCCTATCCTTGCCCTAATTAGTTATAGCTGTAGGCAAGTCAATTCAGCCTTTGTTTCTCAAGCTGTAAAAGGACAATAATAAACATTTATCTACTTTAAATAGATATTGGAAGGATTTGTTTACCTTGACACAGTTTGTTTTTCAAATACACAATGACTCTATAAAATTCTAAGCAGAAATTACCTAGTTTAACCACATAAACTGGAATGATTGCAATTTTTGTAAATGGCTCGTCAAGCTTTCATATCCTTTCCTTCCTGAGAGATACCCTTTCTGACAGTATGCTTCTAAGCCTCCCATTTAGCAAACCATGATGCCCTAAACTTAATTCATGGCATCCTACAGCAGTTAAAAAAAAAAAATAAACAGTACATTACTTACAAAGACATTTAAACTTAAGAATCTGAATGGCTGTATTTTACAGTATGGAATTTTTTTCCAGTCCCCTTCCTGGAGGAAAATACTCCGCAGGAATGGGAGCTCCTTATTTCATTGTTTTTTCCAGTAATGAGTTATCTCTGATATTCAATGTTTTGTTGACTAGTATGTATAATCTGGTGCTTTCTACATCCAGTCTTTGCCCTACTTCATGGCACTCTAAATATCTGCACTTAGATAATAAACTTGTAATAAAGAGATTAAGATCCAATACTAAAATGGGACGAAGGAGTCAAAATAATCCTTCAGAGCACTCATTTAATGAAGCACCATTTTATCAACACATGCTATGCCCAATTTGATAGGACTCTTCATTAATTCAGTTTCAGTCAGTGTTGAAAGGCACAAGCTCTGTGAAAGCACAGTCCTCTACCTTAACCTCCATTGCTGAACTCCTGCCTTTCAGTGCACAGAACAGGCATTACAAATGCAGCTCTCGCCCTATATGCTACCAGATGATGGCAGTCAAAAGAATTAAGCATTAAAACAAAGCCTCCCATCAATACAGAGAAACACAGAAAAGCAAAACAGGTGACAGCATTGTGCTTCAGCAGCTAGAGTCTTTTTTTCTTGCATAATTATGAGGGAGGAAAAAAAAAGGCTCTGAAAAAAGAGTTTTACTGAAAGCCAATATGGAGATACTTCAGCAATTAAGAATTTTGTACAGCAGACACCAACATTTTAATTATCATAGCATTATAAAGCCTGGGCATCCTTCTGGGTGCAAAGCTAAGTATAAAACAGATTGAGCCGACCAAAACCTCAGCACCATAGAAATCAGAGCCTTTCGGTGGTAGATGCTGTCTGTTGGTATCCCACACCAGCAATGCAGACAGTTTTGAGGAAAGGAAGAACTACTTAGCCATAGGAAATCATGGCAGTGGATCAGGAAGAGACCAGACACCTGAATTACAAATTGAGCAGAAAATTTAGTTACTTAGGTACCCATATGGCCCACTGCTACAGCACCCAAGAAGTGCCCCAGAATTTAGATACTTTCCCCTCTTTTGAAGTTCTTCACCCAGTTCCTTTAAAAACCTATACCAGCATCACTGACCAGACCGATCTCTGACTGCATTTCAAGCTGGTCCCCATTTTTAGAGTCGCTTGCTACAAAATTTAACAATAAAAGTGACATCATTTGCAGAAATTTTCTAGCAAGAAATACTGGTCTAACTTTTTTTAAATCCTGTTTTCTTTGAAAATGAGATTTACTATAAAGACCTGTGCTTCTCCTGCCTGCAACAATTTTTGGCTGAAGCTGGCAAATGGATCAGATTTAGCTAAAGAAACATGTTGTCTCGGATCTGTTAATCCTATTAATTACCTGGAAACAGGTAACAAGGTTGAGGAGATGCATTTTTAGTGCTTCTACAGAGAAAAAGCAGACCTTAACTAGCTGGAAAGCACATAGATCCCTATAGGGCAGCTTACAGTTTTAAAATTTGTTCCTGTAATGCAATAAACATTAGTGATGAAGCACCTTTATATAGATACATAAAGCTACATCTACACTGGAAGTTTCAGTAAAAAAATGGTTCTCTGGCAAGCAGCTGCATTCTGTAAAAAACTGATCTCTGAGGCAAGACAAAATTTTATTTGAGATGTGCAAAAACACTGAGCTGGTGTCAAAAAAAAAAAACAAACAACACCCCACCATGCTTTACCTTTTTGTGTCTCTAATATCCTTTCACTCACTCTCTCTTCCCTATTTAAACTGTAAATTCCTCAGCACAGAGACTCTTTAGGACAGTGCTACAAAGGAAGGACCCGCAGGCCACTGGAAAACAAAACAATAGTTGGTATACATTTTCTAACTTGATGTGCTAACTTGTTCTCACATCCTTGAGCAAGGAAATTTATTTTACTCTGCTTACGTACTACATTGCAAAAAAAATCAAAGTCATTGTACATCTGATAAACTCTTGAGTTTAGAAAGGAAATTTTCAAAACACAGCACTTTCGCATGATTAGGAAACGGATGTAGCATATAACACAGCCCATCGATGCCTCCAAACTCTCCCTCTTTTTGCTCAGTTTCATCAGTCACTAACTACAGAGAAAGCAAGACAGGCCCAAGAACTCATATTTGAGCTTCCCCAAAAGAGTGAGTGTTTTGATACAACAACATCTGTAACACATGCTTCAGCCTTTTAAACTACATCCTCCACCTGAGACTGACTGGCATGGACATTCGCAAACTACAGTCTTCATAATAAGCTTCAAGGCTGACTTTCTAGTTGCTGGAACTTCAGAAAAATATTTTTGTAAATCTTCTCAATGGGATACAGCTTCACCCTGAGAGATACATGCTTTCTGCTTTTCAGAGACACTGAATTTCTGGAATTCTAAAGCTAGCTTTGAAGGTATTTTCTGAAAAAGTAAGAATATGTTTGCTCATATTTTGTGCAAGTAGTTTCACTTGTTCAGCCTTCTTGTACTTGAAACAGACAAATGAAGAGTAATGGGCATGCTTAGACAGTCTTCGGAGAGCCACCCTGCTCCCTCCAGCTGCTATGTGTAGTAACAAACAGCACACACAGGACAACCTCATGCAGAGTCAGAGCTTCCTTCCAAAATACACAAGACTCCCTGCTCCTGAGCACTTGTGACCTATTAGTGTGTTCCTGCGCCGCTCACTGTGATGAAGGACATGGGAGAAAGGTGGGAGAGTGGCAAGGCGAACCATGCTTGCTGCTCGCCCTTACCCTGAGCAGCCACCTGTGAAAGGTCATCTCTTCACCTTGCAAAACCTACCGCCAGCACAACTGGGAAGTCGGTTACAATCCACAGCACTCCGGTTTGCTTCTGCACATTACTCAAGGGTCCTTCTAAGGCTTGAAAGGAAAAGTTGGTTTACTTTTAGAAATACCAAGAAAAACCTTCCACCTAAAGGAAATCCCCAAACCACCACAACTCTTTCCCCATCTTTTCCTCCGTTTTTTTAAGACACCCAAACCTGGCTGAAGATTTCTGTCAGACTTTTCAGGGAGCAGCAGTGATCAGGAGAGTTAAAAGCATGTATTACAGCTCGCATTGTATGACATAGCTCATCTTCAAGGACAAGTTACCTGGGAAATCTCTAGGATGAAAAAAAAAGCATACAATAATGCAAAGACTATCGTAACCCAAACAAACTCCCCCCTACTCTCTCAAAAATTAAATTCCCCAACTCACAGATGCTTCAGATGAAAATTGGCTTTCTTCCTCTACCAACAGCCAAGCCCCAAACTGCATCTCAGGGCAAGCCCAGGCATCCACTCTTCCTTGAAGGGCCCAGAGGAGCTCAGCTACCACAGCAAGTCTGAAGGATGTAGCAGCAACGCAGTGAGATACTCACCAAGTCATCTTTTTCCCTTATGACACTTAAGAAGAAACTGAGGTAGCAGAGACATATTTCAGTTGAAACAGCAGAGCAGCACATGTATTTAAAGAGCTGCTCAGCAACTCATCCTGCCAGGAAGAAAACTTCCTTTGGCTCAAACTAAACTCCTTGCTCTCCAGAGGTACGAAACAGTAAAGCTTTTCCTCTATGGTCGTATTAACACACAAAGTGACTCAAGACGATCCGTAAGCACTCTGCTCAGCTAGAGGTGCACTTCACCCACCTAACAGCATAAACTCCAGGTCCCCTGGAATCTTTTCAGCACCCAGCACAGGCACCGGCCTAGATTAGGAGTGCAGTTATGCACACACGAATGGTCTTGACCCACTTCTCATCACATCGTCTTGACTACTCAGAGCTGTGAACTCTGTTTTATTATTAGCACCAGAACACAAGGCTGTGCATGTACATGAGGTCTTATGAATGCCCATTCACTGTACAGGCAAGGAATGAAAAGAATCACTCTATTATTTCCCATCATCATTCTCCTCTCACCAACCCACCAAAAGACCCACTGAATGCCTTCCCTATAGAAATACCTTTGACTGGCAGTGTTTGGCTCCCATTCAGAGGAGACACCACCAGACCCAGTGAGTTTGCTAACACCAGTGGGCACGAGCATGGTGAAATGAACGTCCTTCTGAGACGGACAGGGGAACTCTTAATATTCAAATAAGCAAAAACAGCTTAATGTGGATTTCCCTTTACACAATAACAGTTTCAAGACTCAGTTTCCCCTCCTTAAAATATACTATACTGCAAAGCGGAGGGACTGCTTCAATCCAAGTCAGATACAAAGGCAGTTTCCCCTTCAGAAGCATTTGTGGGTTTTAGCTCTCCAGATTATGAGAAAGGTGAATAATTCCTGGGCACAAGGTAAAAAATAAGACCCATTCCACCACAACAAGCCGCAAGGTTGCTGTCCAGGACATTGAAGCATTCCTTACAGCAATAGCACATTTCATGCTTCGTGATCATAAATACAGCTCTCGACAGGACTCTAACGCAGCTCCATCCAGAGGGACAGTAACTGTAAGAGGCTGACATTTGCTAAAGGACAGAACAGAGGTTTTATAGTTCATCCTGCAGGCACGTACACTGCCCAAAATTGCAGTACAAATGTAAAAATAATGAAATTGATCTCATCTAAAAGACAGGAATTTGTCCCACTGTTCTTTAATGACTGTGCTATTCCTGTCTTTGAAGGAGATCATGTATTTGCACAAAAGGCAATCTTCTGGCTTCATGTTGCCAGAGAAATTTTAAAAATGTAAGCAAATCCAGGAGTTTTGCTTCTAGAATAAATAAAGCTAAATAAGGCAAAGGTTATTGCATTTGTGCTCTCTGCTGTCATCATGAAACAGGATCCTTGTCCCATCTAAGCAAGCTGAGGACCTGCTGAAGACTCAATGAACTCCAATCCAGACTAGATCTATACTAGGAAGCAAACAGCACCAAGCCACCCCAAACTCTGCCCTTTCAGCTATAGACCTAGCCTAAAAAATTAGAGTAACTACTGATTTCAAATGTTCTTTTAAAATGTGATGCAGACCAGTGGATAGAGCACTGCACACAACAGCTCCAAAATCTTTCTGATGCATTCTTTTATCAACACAACTTGGAAACACTGCTTTCCCACCTGTGAGTTTCCTACCCTTCACTGCACAAAATGTATAGCATTGGCGTAAACACAAGAAGTAGGCTGCCAGCTTGAAAGAGTCTTAACATTACTTTCAAAACATGACAGACTTTGCAATTACAACCGTCAACCACCAAACTCAGTGCTGTAAGGAAAAGCGTTATTTCAAACTTCAGTTTTCCCAGTGTGATGAAACCTGGAGGGAGCAGCTACTCTCCGGTGTTTGAGTTACATAGAAAGGGAAAAAAAGGTTTAGTTTGACCACATCCTTCCTTTTCTTGCAGATGCCAATGCTCCCTGCTCACAGTCCCTATAAGATTTCTGCCATGAGAGAGTTCCCACATGCAGCTCCCTGCTGTCATGCGACACACACAGCCCTTCACACCAACACCGTGAAGTGGAAGAGCAGCCAGGCAACAACAGCAACTACGAGAGTGTCTGTGCATGGCAGAAGAGCAGCCATCTCTTTAGAAACCACCTCTAAAAAGAAGCACGAGCCTGGTCCCTCATGGCGGGGATCTGCACTCAGATCATCTCTCCCAGCTGCTGGGGTCACAGAGAAGCAGTCGTGGTCTTGCCATGACCCTCCTGGCTCCACGAAGCCTTCTCTTCCCTTCTGCTGCCACCCACTCACGTGCAACTGTACAATGGGCCAGATGAAGAACCTCCTCAAAGATCCAGCCAGAGACCCATCTGCAAAAACAGCACCCACTATTTAAAAGCAGGTGTAGAAAGGAGAAGAAAAATGTCCTGTACTGCTTTTTTCTCTCTCCTACGTATGCTGAATGTCTTTGTTTAAGCACTTATTACAAAACCCTCCTGTTTTTCATGGTCTAACAAAGACCAACATGCATGCTGTTGGTGGAAGAGCAGCCGACCTCTAATTGCATCACAGCCAGGTAACCAAACTTACTTTCATATGGTGCCTTTTGGACTGTTACCTCTTCTCTCCTGCTCCTTCATGCAGGGGGAAGTTCTTTCACACTAGCCAACAGTTCAGGAGACATAAGTTCAAGTTCTTGCACCACTACACTACAGTTCCTGTGTAGTCGTGGACGACCCATTTACTTTCTCATGCTTTGATTCCCCACCTGCAAAGGGAAGGTGTCTTCCCCACAGTGGGAAGATGCAGTATCTTTTCACTTCAGCATGGTTTTGAGAGGCTTAATATAGATGAAGGGCACATGGAGATAAGCCTGACAAGAACGCACAAGATGCAGAAAGAGGAAGTATCACTGAGAAGCGTAGCTCTAGCCAGATAATTTATCTTTCTCCTAAAAAACGTTTTTCCTATCAAATTTGCACCTTTATGTTTGAGGCTAGTGTATGAACAAACCCCCTTCCACAGATAAATCCTTCCATTGTCTTATATTCAAATTAAACATCAAAACCCCAACTTACATGTTCTTTAAGTAAATACAGAAGAGTTGCAGGCTCTTTGCAACATCTACATTAAGCTGCAAACCACACTTCCACTGATACTCACCAACACGCCAGGTCTGGCCAAACTAGAATAAACTTTAGACTAGTCACTGCACTGAAGAAGCACAAAGTACATTTTTCCCCTTCCGAAGTTAGACAGGGCAAGGATCTTGCTCTTTGAAACTTTCTTTTTCTGAAAGTGTCAGAATGGTATCAAACGTGAATTATGTCTGACGTGCTCTTTTTGTGTACTTATGAGATGCAAATAGATCCAAAGTTGTACAGCATTAAAGATATCAGATACAAAAATGTCTCAGAAAGACTGCAAAGCTGAGCACTGAAACTTTTTATGTTTAACACTACTACAGTGCCAGACCAACCTTAAGAGTTAGCCATGTACCTTCATATGCAGTTAGCAGTACTATATACAACATAGTTCTAGTCAATAATTTTTTTTTCTTCAAACTTTGATGGAGCCAAAGTTCTGTAAAAGTCAATTACTGGTTAAGCAGTTCTACTCATATTCCCACAGCCAGTAAACAAGAATATTTCCTTCTATCTTTCCTCATTTTCCCGTCTGCTCCAATTTTTAGATGATTTTCCTGTCCTTACTGATGTTATGAAGGGGTGTTTTTAAAAATATTTGTTTCTCAATGTCCTGAGTATGACACTATGTAAAAACTGAGTGATCCCCCCCGCCCCCATCTACTCAGTCTCTCTCAAGCCCGGCTGTTCCACTGTCTGACTCTGTCAAAACAACCTGCCGCTTCAGCAAATGCAGGGACCATAGCCACCACACAAATCAGCTTGTAAAGAAGAGGCATGTGCATGTGCGAGAAAGATCTCCCAACTGCAGCTGCCACACAGCTCCTCACTTACCTAGTCGTGCAGGGGTGCTGTAGGGTTCAGTACATTTAGTCTCAAACCCTTTAACTGTCCAAGGGTGAGCTAGTGTTCAGAGAAACTTCTCAATTTTGAAGAGAGAAAAAGGATGCTAAGACTGAAAAAGAAGGAAGAGAGTAAATTAAGGGATATAAGATCTGAAGCAGAAAGGAGAAAGCAGGTGGCTAAGCATTTAAAGGACCTGACGAGATGACTCTCCCACCTCTCTCTCTTACTTTTGGGAAGTATTTTAATTAGCAGTACTTAAGTGCTGGAGGTGAAACAGCAACATTAATCTTGAGCATTTTGGACTCTGAAAAACAGAATTGACACTTCACCTGCCAAAACCATCCCTGGCAAAACTCCACTGACATCAGTGGAACTATACCAAGCATGAAATTGGCCATCAGTTGCTTTAAGACAAGAAAGGCTTTGTCTTAGGAGACAGGGTGTTTGTGGTTCTTTTTAATAAAGCCCAGCAAACAATTGTTTATTGTCCCTGAGCAAATATTGCTGACAATAAGCAAGTAGCTACCACATTCACAGCACACACTATCTGTCCATATATTGCTAGGAAAACAACCATCAATAAAGCAAGAGATTCTCAGTGTCCTGTTCATATCACAGGGAGATTAAAGACAGCTTAAATGCCTCTCAAATTGCCTACAAGATCCACAAGCAATTATTCCCTTTTTTAACAACATTCTTCCACGCTCCTACTTCTCTGGCAAGTCAATGAAAGTTAAACATCCTCATTGGCACTACAGGACTTGGTGCACACATCTACAGACCACAACGCAGAACAGCACCGCTGCCAGCGAGTTATTCAACAATACTCCCACCACAAACTATACGCAGCGACCACATTATGCTCACACAGAAGCATCTTTTCCTCATTTTGTTGCATTTTTGTTTGACTATGCAAATTCTCAACAAAACCCAAAAAGTTCACGTGTTCCTGCCTCTCTCTCTCTCGAGTTTGCTACAAGCACACCCTGAACTTACAGGACCAGACTCTGTTCCACACCAGCCACAGCCACACACATTCACACAGTACCAACATCTGCCAGAACTCATTAAACTCTGAAAAAAAGTAATTTAAACAGAAGAATCAAACAAGTAGTTAAGTTACATAGAGCTTCTGCGTCATGAACCCCCAAAAGACATTTATCCAGGCAGTTACCCGGGTCAGCTCCACAGATTTTCAATCCCAACACGCAGGACAACCTGAACATCTGGACTGTCGGGGCCTTTGAGGATAAGTTTGACAGAACCACCCTGGCAGGGATGGACGCACGGGGAGACGGTGCAAGTTCTCGGGGCTCGCCGCGGTCCCAGCTTTTACTGTTTTTTAAAGATTTGTAAGGAAACAGTCACCCTCCGCACTTTGCACATCTTAAGTTCAACTGCTGCAAATTTCCATTTAACAGGGCAGGACACACATAAAACAAAATATGGATATTTTTTAATTGCTTTTCCTTCTCCATCTTCCTATTCAACACCACACGCCCCCGGCCCCCACCATGCCGCAGCCCACGGACGCCACGGGTCCATGGGGTGCCCCAACCACCAGAGAACACAAGCTGCCCCAGCGGCAAGCCGAGACTCCCCACCGGCTCCACAGCCCCTCCGAGCGGGGGGAACCCGCCGAGCAGCGACCGGCTCGGCCGCGGGGGGCGGCGGGACCAGCAGCTGCTCCGCGCACCCCGACGGTGCTCCCTGATACTTCGCTCCCCCCCACCTTTTTTTTTTTTTTTTTTTC
>WKFP01015175.1:2320070-2426707 GCA_011057875.1 Pterocles orientalis
CTTGGGTTGCAGCCGGGGACAGGCCGCCATCACCCGCCTCTCCCGGAGGGACGACACGCGTGGGGTTGTCCACGGGCAGTTTTCCAACGCCTGCCGAGGCGGTTCGTGCTCTTGAGTGGCCCCATTCACCTGCCAGAGCCACCCCGCTCTCCATGGAAGAGGAGTCCCCCAGCTGTGCCTTCCTTTAACTTTCCCCGCGTGGTTTCTTTTCCCTCTCGGTGGCCCAAAGCCCTGTTCCCTGTGGGTATTTCCACTGGTCACTCCGTAGGAGTTACGGGCCCCACTTTGCAAGCTGAGCCATCCAAGTAAAAGGCCAAGAAATCCCAGCAAGCCAGCCAAAGCGTGCCTCAGCATGCCCCAAAATCTTTTTCACAGTGAGGAATACGCAGCTGAGACATGACAGAGAGCCTGGGACACAACATAGCGTGCGCAGGCTTTGGGAACAAACCCAAAAAAATGAAGACCTTTGGGAATAAAATGTGTATTTATACATTGGTGTAGATAGTTGGATTGAATCGGTTTCGTCTGTGTATTTATCACTGGGATTATTTTGTGTTTCTTCAGAGCAGATGACTTGAATCACAGCAAAGTGACAGAAGCAACTTGAGTCATGCCAGGGATGGAAAGCTTCAGACTGATCTGAGGAGCTCAGTAACTTGAGGAGCTGAGCATTCAACGTCCCTTGGGCTGCAGAGGCAGGCCCTTCCCCTCCAAAAACCCCCATCCCCAAGAAGTCCCTGCAGGAAGGATATTGGGTGCTCAGTAGATGGTGCTATTTCCACCAAATTTGTCCGATATAATCCATTGCCCCAGCATGGTACGGTGAGCGAGTGGGCAGGGAGAAATGTTTCGGGGGGTCCCAGATGGAAATCCTGGGAGCTGGTACATACTAAAAGGCTGCTCAGGTCTTTGTGTATGGTCATTCTTTCACTAGGAAAAAAGGCAGCCTGGGTGAAACCTAGCACGTGGATGAAATCCAGAGCATGGGTGGCCACTGTCGGTTCTGGTTCAATTTGAGTCTGTTGCCAAGCACCAACATATGCAATCAGAGAACAAATGAAATGTTATAAAATACTACATGCGCCTTAAAAAGTCACTAACAGCATCACAAGTTGGGTACCCCTTTGTGTTGTACATGTTCGCAGTGTCAGCCCTGGTGATGGCCAGCCTCATTCCCCAGGTGCCCTTCCCTTCACAGGAGTGTGATGAGATATCTTTGTTCTGTGTGTGGAGCCCATGGATACTGTATGGAGGAAAAGCTCATAAAAATTGATTTTTTTTTATTAAATGCAGTAAAATGATGTGCCTAGATGAATGAGGGAGTATCAATATTGAAATAAATATTGAATAGTTCCCTGTTCTGTTAGCAATCCTCTATCTAAAGCATAGGAGGGGGTAAATGGTATATGACCAGGGAATTGCAAACAGCAAAGAAAGAGAATGAACTGCAAGGCCAGCTGGAAAGCTGGATTTCCCTATCTTTCGCATTCCTGACCTTACGGACCTCTCCGTATCATTTCTGTATGTAAGCATTAACCATTTGTATTCTAAAGATGCTTTGTAGTCCTGGTCAAGTTTTTATCTCTGTTGCCTCAGACACTGCACAGGCAGTTGTCTCTGCTCTGAAATCTGACACTGTACATCAGTGTTTCCCAACCCTTTCTCAGCTCAGACAGCTATTTCGCAGTGATATGTACTGTCTCCCCAGCAGATCCTGCACATCCACACCTTTAGTTGGAATGTAACACTTTGCTGAAGCTACCAGAAATTTCTGGGTATCTTGCCAGGGCTTGTCAAAGGAGCACAGGCATTTTTCATGGTGATAGCTACTTTGTTCCAGTGTTACATTCGGTTTAACTGTGTGGCTATGTGGTATTGCTGGCCGTGCCAGGTGCAGATTTAGCAAATTTCCTCCCTACACATACTATCAGCTTGTGCTCTGTGAAATGACTGTAATGCTCTGCAACCCCTAAGCTACCATGGTTGTATCCAGACTGGGAAACTGAACATTAAGGGAGAAAGAGGAAGATTTGGGAGAGGCAGAAAGTTGAAAGAACTCACCAAGAATGCATCTGAGGACCAGTGATGGCTGAGCTCAACCTGTTCTCCTAGTGCCTTAATTCCTCACTCAGTGCCTCATATGACTCAGTGGTCAAATGATAGCTCCGAGTCAAACATCTCACAAGTAATTTAAGGGATAGCTTGTGTCATCAGCTTGCCTGGTTTTGGTGCAAGAGCTGCTAGATACCCCAAGCCCCTGGCAGGAGAGAGAGTGAGTCAATTCAGCTCACCTCCAGCCCCTAAGTGAGGAACACAAGAGGAGTCACTATTGTCTCCCATCCAGGAGCCACTCAGGTTCCCAGCATTCCCCTTCTTTCTTTAAGGCACATCATGTGTGCCTCAGGTCTCTTGGCCACATGAAAATTACAGTGTGTGGTTCGTATGATAAATTTGTCCACAACTGCATTTTGGTCATGACAAGCCTTTTTCCTCCAGCATTGTGTGTACTGAAACTCCAGAAAGCACTCAAGAAGGCCTCAGGGATCTTTCTAGATGAAAAGCACTATATAAATGTAAGAGATCACCATTTTATTTTAAATGAAAAGCAGTGTATTGGAATCCAAAAAATGAATAAACTGGCTGCACTTTAGAACAACTCTCAGAAAGAATGACGCACTGGAAATACTTAACAAGATAAATCCCTTTTTTATTAACATTATAGCCAAAAGTATATAGTCATTCTATTGTATAAGTGTCACGGGACTTATGTAGCATGTAGTTGGCATTTTGGTATCTTATGAATCAAGTAGTATGTATTTTAATTGCCTGTTGGTGTTTGCATTTCTTTTCAGCCAAACTACAGAATTAAAAGCAAAATCATCCTTTAATTACTTGAATTGTCCTCTTTGTGGGGCAGGGAACTGCATTTTACTCCATGCCTGCACCATACCTGGCCTTTGAGTGTTACCATAATACAACCTTAAATAATAATAACAATTTTCCTGTGGCAGAAACAAAGCGGAGTACAGAGGCAGCTGCTGTGGGATTCCCCTTGCTTAATTTTAGCTGTCTGAAAGCAGGCGTCTCGTCTAAGCAGGTCATGTAGGCTGGAGGAGAGGCAGGTACCTCCAGAGGGAGATTCACGCCGCCTACTTTAGGTGTCTGTATTAGAACTGGATTAATTGCTACTGGAAGTGCTGCTGCTGGTTATACAAGGCAGCGGCCTGACAAGCTTCAGCTAGATGCCTTCCTCAGAAATTCTTTAACTGTGTGTAATTCCTTTACCCAGAATGGCAAAATGCCTCCCCATTACCTGCTCCCATTTCTGAACAAGAGATGAGAACTGCCTATACACCAGTATTTTTATTCTGCGTAATATTGAGAAGCACTGACTTACATCACAGTAGAATGTTGTTTTCTTTATTCTAATGTAGCCCCTTTTTTTCTAGATTTTTAATTTAATCAAAGTAAATCAACTGGAATGCAGGTTGCTATGAAGGTTTTTCCACATCAGTTAAGTATCTGAAGAAACATCTGCTATGCACATAGATGTATAAATATATATAGGAGCTATAAAAGCCAGGGGCATAAAAGGGATTTCCTCCAAGTTTTCCTGTGTATTAATAATGAAGATCAGGATGCCACCTTCGTTTCCTCCCCTTCTGAGCTTACAGGGAAAGGAAATGGTTCTGGATCGAATCACAAAGAGCAGGAAAAAAAAAAAAGACTGCACTCCACGCTGGCACTCAAAAGTTTAATTATCCAGCATGCTGCATCTTTATGGAAGAAGGAGACAGATAAATCCCATATGTTAATAGTTGGCCCCCTGTGGCTGACCTTTGGCTCAAATATTCCATATTGTGATTAATGTTGCACAGTTGGATCCAAAATATGCTCATTCCCCAGGCTATAGAAAAAAGGGAGATTTAATTTACCTTCCAACAGCAGAATTTCATTTGCTCACTCTTTTGGAGACTGATTTTATCCTTGCCTATAGGCTGGCCTCTGAAGAGCTGTTCTGCACTTCCTCAACTAGGACTCTACCTCAACCCAACTTCTTGTACTGTCTCTGCTACTGGCTGACTGGACAACCTGAAATAAGTCATTTTGCCTCAGTTTCTGGTCTGCTAGAACAGTGAAAATATCTGTGACTTCCTTTTTGAAGTTTGCAGATAGAAACATATAAAAGAGGCTCATCTCTAGACAAAAGTAGATGCTGAGCTCTAGAATTTAGAGGTTTCACAAGATGAGGTCAGAAAATCATAGCTGCACTTGGATTGTGGTTTTCTGACCACTTTCTCCCCTTATCTTGCAGTTCTTATATACCATAGATTGTGTTTGCCTTCTCATGTCATTGTAGTAATCTTACATCATTCTAACACCATCAACTGTACCACTGTCCCTGGCATAGAGAAGCAGGCATCAAGATTTCTGAGCCTGTGTGTCAGTTTGATTGTGATCCACAGGATCTGTGGACACAATATGCATCCCATATATTACAAATACATGGTGCAGAGTTCTCCACAGAAATTTTCTGGGCAAATCGGATCCTCAAACAGATGGTAATAGGTGGGCTCAGAGTTGTAACACAGAACATTTTATCAGACTCAAACAACATGTCCCTGGCATCTGCTATAGGGTCAAAGCCTTGAGGTGCTGCAATTAATAATACCAGAATTCTTCCCCATCTTGAGAGTCAGGTCTGACACAGCAAGCCTCATCTGTAGCCAGTTAAAGCCATTGCTAGAATTTCCACAACCCTCAAGTGAGTTTAGACGGAGCTCTCATTTCTGCCTTCCTCCTGGATGGGATGAAGCAGCAAAGCCTGATGAAGGCTTGGAAACTGTTCCTGCTCCCGTGGAGATCACAAGGAAATCTGCTTGGACTGGGCCTATAAAGACATGCCCAGCTGTCTTCCCAGGGATGACACAGAAAAGTCTGTAAAAATACAGCTGTAATAACTGGAGACACAGAAAAACGTGAGACCAGGCCTCTGAGGAGGTCTGTCCCTACCTCCAGCCAGGACACATCTGGACTGTTGCACAGGCTGGGCAGATTTTTCCATTTCCAAGTTGTTTTATTTACCAAAGATGAGAGACTGTTACCAGACTGTACTCAGGGTGGCCTTACGGCAACTGGAGCAAACAATCTTGTATTTTTTCCCACTAAAGCAAGTAATCAAGTGCTCTTTCCCCCATGAAAGGAAAGACAGACAGATATTCTTTCTTTTCTGAACCATAAAGTACATGCAAATTGCAAGTGGCAAGTAGCTGTTTTCTGACTGTCGTGTGGTAATGATTTGACTCCAAAGACTTTCTATGGGCTACATACACAATTCAGGAGGAACATGGATCAAGACTCTACAGCATCTTCCATTGCAGGATCTCAAAGTTCTGGTTAAAGCTAACAACTGTAAGAAATCAATAACCATGCCATTTCCAGCATGCTTATCACCAGAATATATAAACATGTCTAATTTAGAGATAAGGAAACTGCAGATCCTAATTTTCCAAGAACTGTCAACCTTTGTTGAAGTCAATGGGAGCTTTAGAGATCACCACACTTAAAAAGAAAAAAAAAAAAAAAGAAAAAAAAAACCACAACATACCTACAACATACCTGCTGGCATTAAACATCTAAAAGCAGAAAAATTAATATCTAGGTGTTGAGTTGCCTGTATTTCAGTATGGGATTTGCCATGCAGAAATCCATGAACATGGGCCATGTGCCGAGCAGCGAGTCTTGTGCAAGCTTAACATCTCGCACCTTCTGTGCAAGCTCTGCAAAATCGGTGGGTACAGGCACAGCATGCCCAAATAGTTTTGAGTGTGTCCAGGTCTCCCTGCATGGGCAGATTGACCCTCCTTATCATACTACAACAGTTGCTGAACACCTAGAAATCCTTAATATTAGCCAAGCTGCTCTAGCTTTCCACAAATTCCTAGAAAAACAGAAAAAGCCACAGGATGGCAGATGACTTAGAGAACTGGTAGAGCTGGCAGAGACACCCGAGTCAACACCCTGGGCTAGTAGCAGTTCTGGGAACAGGCATCAGAAATCCTGCTTCTCACTATCCCACTAACAGGTAGGTTGGGCACTGGAGTCCCCAGTCCAGGACTGGTTCAGGTATGGCATCTCTGGCTGGCTCAGGCACGTCTTAGGAAGTCACACCGTGAAATTCTGCCTGCATTGTCTCTGCATGCTATAGGGACTTCTGGGGTCATTCTTCCTGGGGAAGTCGTGCTAAAATAAGTTCAAAGTCTCTGATTCTTTCTCAGTGAGTCATTCATCACAGGAGTGCTTGTCTTGCTCTTCTGGACACATGGGGAAAACTGTGGGAAGAAACTGAAGAGACAAAGTAAATGAGTTATCATCCCAGGGGAAAGCAGAGCCATTGCCTGCGCTTCCACCCATGGCTTCAAAGACGGGTGACAGCGTATTGTGCACGATCAAGAAGGAAAATATGGGGAACACTGTATCGGAGCCTTCAGCAGTGGGTAGTGAAGACACAGCGTGAGCACAATAGATCCATTTCAGCTTATTCAGCTTATGATCTCAGACGAGTCTCTAGTCACCAATTCTAAACCAAATAACAGCAAAGAGTAATGACAGCAACACGAGGAATTAACAGAAATAGGTTTTCAGCTTTTTTCCTGGTTTGCCACTTATCATTATTCTGTCCCTAACTCTTCATTTTTATTGTCTGCCTGCTGTGGTTTAGTAACCAGCTGGCATTCCTTATAAAGAAATCAGCAGGTTGATTGAGGCTGTGGCTACCCTGAAGGCCTCTGAGGCTTTCTTATTGACTGACCATATCTTAGATAAGGTTGCCAGTAAATTATAGCTCTGCTTAAGAGCATCTGCCTCAGGGCTGCTCTGCCCTCATTATAAAACCTGATCTAATCCTGCATGTCTCTTCAATTATTGGAGAGTACAATTCAAGAAGTGGCTTCCCCACTGAACGTGAGATGAACTATTCCTGAGCAGGGTAAACATGAATAGTCAAGAGTGAAGCTAAGCATTTCCAGGCCAGTCTCCTGATTTTCATGGGGTTTCCAACAGAATAACATATTCTAACAGAATAACTTCTCCTAATGTTGACTGTTATTTCATCACAAAAGTTAGTTAAAAATTGGATGTCCATACACCTGTCAGCAGAACTACTTGTAAGTATTTCTGTTTGCAAGAACCATGGGTGTGACAGTTCAGGTGACATCCCTAGAAAAAGAAAGGATAAGTCCCTTGCTTTAGACTCCCCAGTCTGCCACAGAAAGCCCTGGGAGATGCTTCATCTCCACACCAAGATACAGGAAAGACATTTCATTTAAGAGATCGGTGAATGTCAGAGAGCAAATGGAAAAGGAACAAGCTTATCTTAACATTTTTGCATGTTAGGGACATAAATTATGTCCTGGATTGCAGTATGATTTCAACGCTCAGGGCTGATGGAGATTAGTTAGTCCAGTTTATAGCTCTGGGAATGAAAATATCTTGTGCTGTGGAAGTGTCTTACCGTTCTGAATAAAGGGTGAGTAAAGGAGCCTGTTAGTCCTCCTGTTGGGTCAGTACCTGCTCTAAGTTCCAGCAATTGAGACAACTGCTGTCACATTCTGTGGCCTCCCACACACATCATAGCAGCAGTGCACAGCTTTGCAGGTCCTGCCTGCTCTAGCCTTTCTTGAACCTTGGCTTTGGTGAGCACCCTTTCACTGGAGACAGCATTACGTTGCATGTTGTCTTTATACAAATCTAACAAGTTTCAGCATTAGCAGATAGCTGACTTTTATGTACAGCTTTGTATTTTCATCTGGATAAATAGGAAGAAACAGAATGTTTTGTTTCATTCAGGGACAAATGTGCATCTAGCAACTAAATTAATGGAATCTGTGAACCCAAGCCAAGGTTATATGGTGGTTTGACTCAATGTAATGTTAATAACTTATTCTAATTGTGCATTAAAAACCCAGATTATGTTTATCTACAGCATTTCTTTTTGTCTAAAGGAAGTTGATTACTCACCCAGCTCCAAATACAGAGCAAATTTTGCCATCTCTGGTGGGAAATGAACAAGCTGTCTCATTGCTGCTATCATCTATGTGTGCTGTTCATTAGATCATTTATTTATTTGTGCCAAGGAGGGCGAGATAGATTGGGATGTCAGATGATAGGAGGAGGAGCCCCCATCTGAGGACATGGTGGGATTACATGCTGATCACCCTTCCTCAACCTGTATTGCCAACCCAAAGAAGCACTATCCATCTGTCCTGTGGACAGGAAACCTCTCTTCTTGCACTTCCTTCTGGTCACTCATAGTATAAAGACATAAAAAGACTGTAAGAGTGGCTGCAGTGTTCAGATTACAAATCTGTCCAGACCCATCTCCGCACTGAACAAAAGCCCAGGGAATACTAATAAGAAAAGGGGAAGCATAGATGATGCCCCAGTCACAGCCTCTATCCACTTGCAACCTCCTGAGCTGGATGTAGAATTCTACTAATTTCTACAAATAGATATAGACTTCTATAAACAACTCTCAATAGATCTTTTTCCCTTGAACCTGTCCACCCCCTCCCCCCCCTTAAAATAATGTAAGATTTTGGGAATATCTTTTGTCAAGAAATTGAAAAGCTCAATAGTCTTCTCATAGGAGAGAATACTGTGCCTCCACGGGATAGAAATATGTTTTGTAAATGTTAATCACTAGCACTTAGTACAGTCTTTCTTACAGGAAACATGGTCCTACAATCAATGGAGGAAAACTTCTGCAGACTTCTCTGGTGTTGGATCTCAGCAATATGATCTAACACAAGCCCCCTCAAAATCAGCAAGAGATTCCTAATTTTAGGTATGTTCGCAGTTCCTGAAGTGCCAGAACAAATGATTCAAAATTATGACTTAGTCAAAGTGAGGTCTAACCTCTCCTAAGTAGCCAGTGTCCTTTAATGCTGTTCTGGCTTTGTAATACTGCTTTGGTTTCTAGCAGAATGCATCAAAATGTTGATTCCCTTTCAAAAAAGCGACAGAGGACTTCTTAAGGAAAGATGAAAGCATGAATGCTAATGAATGGTGAATGGGGCTGCCCCAGTATAACCAATTATGGAAACAAAAAGGTCCAATAAAAAGCCCTGTTCTCATTTGCATGGCTACAGTGCTCATCTCGCTAAATTGTGGCCCCTTTTATCAAAGGATGTAAATTTGGATGATCTCCTTGTAATTCCCTCAGATTTGTACCAGTTGTATTCTGGTTTCGATCAGCTACTTTCTACTATGGCAGAGGTACCCTGGAAATGTACTTCAGTGAAGAGGACTCCCTTATTTATGTACTTACAGATAACTTCAATATTTCCCTGAACTAGACGTGCCACCATGACCCACATAGTCAATATGTGTCGCATTTGCATTCTTTTATAATGCAAGTCAGTTGTAGAGTTACATTCAAATAGACTTCAGGGGGCCCCTGGCCTCCCAGCTGTATTAAATAAATCCCCATAAGCACAAAAGAGGAAGAAAAGGAAACAAAAAGCTTCCCGCTAGCTTTTCCTGGAAGCATAGAAGTGAAATAATTCACTTTAGTATCCTGTGGAAATAAAGGTTCGTTAGAAAACATCAGAAATGAAGCTTTACAAAAAATACAGTCCTGGAAATGAAATAGTGAACGTCTTGCCTGTGGAGAGGAATGGAGTTTTCCTGGGGCATTCGCTCACCTTCATGTCCCTGCAGGAAGCACTTGGTCCCTAATCTTTACTCGGATTAAATGCCCTTGTATTGTGGAAAACACAAGGGGAAAGATCGCCACTTGGGTGGACATAGTTACAGGGTGGGTTTTTGGCAGGAGTTTGTATAAACTTCTCTGCCCTGTTTTACTGAGTTGCAAATTTATGTCTTTTTTGGTACGCATACAATACTCAAGCTGACTCTGATTTCATAAAAAGAGCTGTTCAGACATAATTTCTGGTTTTCCTGCAAAATATTTAAATGAAAACTTGAAACCAATTTTGTTTCAGTTTAAAAACAAACATTTTTTTCAGAATTTGTTCATGTATTAACCAAAAACCACATGCTTTCCTAAAACTTTTGACAAATATTTCCATTTAATCTAAAAACCTGGAAAAAAACTTATTTTGGAGATATCAGTTTTTCTAGAAAGTTGATGTTAGACTTCCTGGGCAGACCCTGTAATGTGAGTGGTTCTCAGTTTGTTCTTCCTCGTGGGCATCTATGGAGCCCTGCTATGCATTAAGCGCTGGCCAAGTGGCACATCCATTGCCTCTAACAGCAAGCCCTCCCCTGTGTGTATCTCATTGTCTGTGTTCCCTGGATTTAACGGCAGTGGAGGGATATTTCATTCATCTCCTATGATGAGTGCTGTTTTTCCATATGTCCCTTCCCAGAAAGAGACAGAATGGAAAATCAATGGGTTTTTTTTGTTTGTGTGTGTGTGTGTTACAGAATGGCTGTTGGAGAGGGAAGCTCAGTAGTGTCTCATCATGGCCTTTTGGTTTTGCCCACTGATTTCATTGTCCTGGTCTCACAGCGTCCAGAGTCGAGACACACATTTTGTTAGTAATTAAGTGAATGGAAAAAAGGCTGGCAAAAGCGTGGCCCATGGCACGCTTCATTTCACAGACAGTTGAGATGAAGGGATCAGAGAGAGCAAGCTAAAGCTCACCATGTGTCACCAGGTCTCCTAGGACCTGCCATGTCTTGCATACAAACATGATTTTACCAGTCCAAGCACCAAATCTGAAGCCTTGTTTGCATATGACAGCGTATGCCAGATGAGCTTTGTTTTGCAAAATCCAAACTGGGAATGACTGGGCTCTAAGTGGGAAGCCTAAGACAAGTGGTTCTGGTTTCAGTCCATCCCCTTTGTTAATCTTGTTATTCGATGACTGCTTAGAGCCATCCCATGCTTGTTTAAACTAAATACCTGACTCAGTTAAAACAATCCTGAGCTACTTAGATCTACAGGAGCAGACTAAATTTCAGTGCTTCTGACATTTTAGATTGTTCAGACCTCCAGAGCATGAAAATCTATACTGTCACTTTATCTTCTCTCATCTCAGCCATCATTAATAAATTGCACATATGGGTTAGGAGGTTGTCATATTTCATATATGATGCAATAGTATCAATAGATGCAAAAGCCAATTTCCTTAATAAACCAGCACCTACAGAAATTACTGGGTACTGAAGTCCCCTGGTAAGGCTCTATGTCCAACTACAGGATACAGGACTTGGGTCTGCAAATCCACTGGGGTCCTTGGGATCATGGGAAAGTGCTGAAGTGATGGCAAGAAAAGGGTGGGGTTGGAAGTATTCGGTCCATCAGCGCAAAGGATTTCCTAGCAGAGCTGGAGCCTTACCAAAGGCCTGATGGCTGTCTTCTACTGTAGGAAATAATCTGGTAACTAGAGAGTTCACAGTGGAAGGAAAGAAGAAGGAGGTAGGTAGAATGAAACAATGAAATGCTTTTCTCATCAACTGTACTTAAACCCAGCTGCAAGCTGATCTGTTCACTAGGATCCGGCAAGCAAAGTCTTTCCAGGGGATTCTCACAAGGTTGCGATTAAAAACAAGGAATGCTGAAGAAATTAAAGTGAGAACTTAACTAAAACAAGGGCAGGAATCTCATGGCAAACACAGAGCTCAGCAAATAACTCCAAGCATATAATTTCTTCCATGGATTTTGTACCATTTGAGTTCACAAACTGTTCAGGAACAGATTGCAAAATTAAAACAAGCAAACAAATAAGAAAACATTTACATATTATTGGGATAATTGCTATACAATATGTTATGAGTTAGAGATAATTCTTGGTCTCCAAATTGTATTAACCAGGATTGTGTGACTGCACAGTGTCACTTTGTCACATGAGTCAGATGGCTCTGCAGGACTCAAAACCAGCACAATTCATCTCAGCAGTGAACTGAATGCTTTGATGTATCAAAGACAGCGGAGGACTTAGTGGAGCTGGAGAAGGGACAAAGGCAGCTGAAGTCCAGGGGATGGAGCAGCTGCCTTACCAGGAGAGATGGGAAAGGCTGGGACTCTGCAGCTGGGAGAAAAGCCAGCTGAGAAGGGATATCACTGAGGTCTACCAGCTCACAGATGTGGTGGGTAAGGTCAAAGAACAAAATTATTCACCCATCCCTCAACACTAGTACAGCACCCCAGAGCACCAACTGCTTCCTGAGGAGATCCAAGGAGCTGATGCACTGCTGCCAAGGGGGCTCTCTGGGAATACAACAGCACCAGGAAGGCAAGCAAGACTCCCAGATAAAACAGTGATCATGGCCAGAAGGTGGTGGAGCAAGACTTGCAACTGGACCAGTATCTGAGCATTCAGTCATTTCTTATGTCCTCAGTCCATTTGGCATGGGGTGCCCTTCAAACAGGATAATGAGCCTATAAACAAAATGAATCCTAGCTGTATAAACTTGCACAGGTGTGGAAGAATGTGTGAATGACACCATTTTCCCACTTTGATTTTGGTTTGAACAGTTCAGGTCAGATCCCACACATCCCTGCTCATGTGCTTGGACTAGTACATGGATTCCTGGCTAGCCATGCAGGATCTGGGCTTCCCAGCATCACAAATGCTATGAGTTAAAAGTGGTACAACAAGTAGAATTCTACTGCTTTCACTAGTAGAATGAAAGAAACTCTAAAATGCATTAAATCTGATTGAATTGCTGTATGCACAAAGGCTCAGCTATGGGACATTCCTGTGCCCATCCCTTTGGTCAGTAGCAGACATCGAGGGCGAGGAGTTCATTAGTCAGCAGGCAGCCTTCCGCACTGTGTTTTGTCTTCTCAGTTTGCTTTCCTGCTTTCCTGACATGGCTTTAAATTCTTCCCAGTACTGATGGAGCTACTTCTCTTTCCATCCACGCCTTCTCCTTTCACTCCCCCCGTGCCCTTCCACACTCTGAATATGCATTTGAGCCTGGCAGACATGGGTCCCTGCTCTGCAGCTCAGTCTTGACTTCTTTTTCTTTTTTCTTTTTTTTTTTAATTTTTTCTTCTTTTGCACCTGCAAATCCTGTGGGCGTGATTTTCTGTTGTCAGTTATACAGGAGTATAATTTGTGCCTCTCAGAGGGTTTAACAAAACTGCCGGCACTGCTTCATTTTTGCCCAGTTTTGGAAAACAAAATGCACCTGCAGTTATGTATCCATGGGTGCAAATCAAAAGAATATAGCTTAGACAAAATGAGGAATTTTCCAGTGAGAAAGATTTTGCCAGGAAACAAAGAAAACAAAACTGGTCTACCTGAGCTGGCGGGTTTTTGTGGGAATGTTCACACCAGTTTCAACAACGATGGCATGTGTGGGAATAATCACTCTAAACAATAATCAGCTTTTCACACCTCAGAATAGCAAGAACTCAGAATTTAGAGCATTTGCTTAAGATGTGGGTGCCAGTGTCAAATCTCACTTTGCTTAATTCAAAACCAGAAATTGGTTCTGATGTCTCACATCCCCAGTGCATGCCCTGTGTGCAAGGCTAGCAATGATTCCTTCGCAATGTTTTCGATTGAAGTTGTCTCATCTAAAATATTCAGTCAATTCTAGAAAGCGTGGCTGACTCTGCCTTAGTACTCACAGGACTTATTAAGTTAAAACTGAGGGTCACAGCTGGGTCTTCATTTAGACAGGGCAAAGTCCCAGATGGTGCACACCTGAATCTTTCTGACAAGCCGTAAACAACTCAGATGAGTTGCTTGCCTCCCTCCAAGCATTGGATTAGGGCTTTGGAGGTGTTCACAATGAGCAAAGAAGCTCCCAATAGTCTTCACACCTTGAGCAGTCACCTAAAAACATATGACCTTCAGGCAAAGCCTGGAGATCTGGCTTCAGAAGAAACCCTTCAGGCTGAAAATGGTCTAAAAATTTTCAAACCCTAAACACACTATGCATCACCCCATGGATCCCACCTTCTTGAGAAGGAGAAAAAGAAAGCTTTGCTAGTGTTGATGTCTAAAAATGGCTGTTCATAATTATAAATAACCTTGAAATTCAGGCAGGCTTAGTCCAGATGGGTCTAGGTGCTCTATGTGTATGCTCTGGGCCATGTCTGCCTGCTTTTTTTCCAGGAGGAGGACGCATGCATGCCTTTTTCTCCATGTTAGAAAACAGTGCATATCTTTTACGACCCATTTCCTTTTACCTAGAAGACTGTAATCACATGAGAAGAAAGCAGCTGGTCTAACCTCCAACGAATAGCCCTTGCCAGATGAAGCAAATGTGATAGGAAGCCATAGGAAGAGGTTTCTGCAGCTGTACGCTGGGCTCCTGCTTCCCTTTCTGTTTTGCAGCACAGCCGAGGTGTGGAGATGAGGCCAAGGCAGGGAATGAGATGTGTCTCTCACTAAGTTTTGCTGATGCAAATTACTCATCATAGATGACCTCTCTTAGGTTCAAGAATGCTACTCCACAGCCAGGACCAGGTACCAGACTAGTCCTGACTTGTAAATATCGTGGTGAAAAGAATGAGCAATTTGGAAGGACATTTTCTGTGGTAAGAGTCTCTTACTTCTAAATAACTAATCTGAACAGGATGAATCTTAACTCAGCCAGTGCTGAGTCCTCTGAGCTTCATTGCTCCGTGACGGATGACATTTCTCCTCCAGCCTTGTCAAAAGAGAACAGCACTAAATCGAAGCTCTGTGTCCTCCTGCTTCATTAAACATAATAAGGCAAAATTACAGGGTTTTCTGGCACCGCTCAGCAATTCAACACCGTGATCCTCCTCAAGGCTAGCAAAGCAAGAGAGCCACCAGCCCCTCCTGCAGCACCTGGCACTGGCTTGGGTCAGTGCAGAAGATTCACTGAGGCTTTTCTAAGGGGTTTGCCATCATGATAGAATCTGGCACACTAACCAAATCAGAAGTATCCCCAAAGGGACCGGGGCAAACAGAGCACATGTAGCAGCTGAAAAGACACTGGAGCGGAGCTGCTCCGGCATTGCCATTCCTAAGGGCTGCGAGAGGGGTGTTAATGGGCCCCATGTGCTGCAGGAATGCAGAGCTCTGCGTGGGCTGGGAGATTTATGCTCTTGACATTGGAGGAACTTCCTGGCTAAGAGCTAATTGCTTTGGACTGTGAGTGGCTCTGCTCTGAATTACTGTAACTTTATTGAACAATAAACCTAAGGGAGCAGCAAAGCCAAAGACGGATGGTCGTCCTGTGTAAGATGCCACTGGTTTAACCCCTCATTTCTGAGGATGTGGAGCATTCAGTATTTTTGTTTAATGGGATTCATATTTAGTTCTCATTTAAGTGCCACAAAAAGATGAGTGATCTCATTATGGTTGTTTTCTAGCTTATGTCTTCAACAAGGGACAACCATGAAGGTATGTAGAAGAATATAGGAGCAGAGCAAAGCTATGGTGCTTTCCCAGTCCTCAACAAGCTATGGCACATGCCAAGACACAGATGGAGTCTTTGTATTTTAGTAACCTTCAGTCATTTCAGTGATTTTATTAATTTGTCCCTTAATGAACTCATGTAAACTGCTGGCAGCCCAAACATCCCACTGCTCAACCAAATGTTGTGTGAAGAACTATCTCCTTTCGTTTGTTTTGTACTTGCTGTTTGCCAATCTCTACACTTCCTACATGGTATGTAGGTGGTTATGCGGGTTGTAGCATATTTAGTTAACAGAATGGTATACTTCAGACTGACAGAATAATATACTTGAAACCAGACACAGAGATCCAACTGTCCCATTTTTTGTTCATCTCTGGCTGCTGACCATCAAACCTGAAGTTGAGCTCCCCACAGAGAAAGAATCAATGTGTTTGAAGGACCTGCTTGAGGTAAGGTCACCTGAAGACACAGACATTCCGCCATAGGCTCAGTGGTCCAAGAATTTTGCTTTTATCTGTGTAACCCATTGAGGCACTCAACAAAGGTTTGGATGCTCAAACAGTGAGAGGAAACATGAAAGCAGGAAGAGGAACACACTGCACAAGGAGAGGAAAACAGCTATGTGAGAGGGAAAATGATGGGCTCTGAAAAGGTCTGGAGAAGACAGATGCACAGAAATACAGTTATAGATGGAGATGTCAGTGGGATGGAGGGAGAAAAAAAACAATGTGCAGTGATTAAGGTTGGTCTGTGCTCAGTTTGCAATATTTTGGTTTGAACGAGTACACAGAATTAAGAAAATCACAGACTATAAGAATGACCAAAACTGGGGAAAACAAGGTCCCTTTTGAAGAGACCCCACCTCTCACCACCACATGGTTAACAGAACCTGTGTTCCCCAGCCCCTTATTAACACAGAATTGTCGGGCTCCGCTGCAAACCTTGAATTCTTCTAATTCATTCCTGTGGTTCCCTGAGCATTCAAACAAGACAGAAATTTAGTCAGTTAACTTATTTAGGAAGGCCTTCTCCTCTTTCCTGTGCTGCTCACATTGCAGTATATTGCTGGCATTGTTTAAAGTATTATTGGCAAATAATATTGCTTTGTGCATTATAAATAGAGATCAGGCAGCAAATGAAATTAAATGTGGACTGAAAGGCACAAATTCCTGAGCAGAACAGTCTGTGTGTCTGACAGGAAATACAAAAACTTTGTTAAGTTTGCCCATGACCAGCCTAATTTGATCTTGGATTTTTATTTTTTTAAAATGTGGTATTACATGTCTACAAAATGTAACAGCTTCTTGAAACCAAAACCAAAACCACAACCACCAATATAAGATCTCTCCAGGGCATTCCAAATTATTTAAAACTGAATTAATTTGAATTCTGCTTTTCCAGTGTTCCTGTGCAACAGATAACAGTGAACAACAGATTAAAAATATACAAACCTAGTGTTATACAGCCAAAATAACAGCAGATATCTGTGGAGGACAGGCTAGCAATAAATCCCCACTTTTCTTATTAATGCCTTTCATCCATAAGAGAGGTTGCAGTGATGAGACATTCTTCAATGTTAGGGAGGGACGGGATCCACCTGTCTAGAAGAGGCAAGGGAATTTTTTGGCAGCAGGCTGGACAACTTGGTGAGGAGCCTTTAAACTGAAGGACTTGGGATGTGGGGTCCAAAATGGCAACGCTCATGCCATTGCAGACAACTGGGGAATAAGCCAGGCCAACCGGAGCTGCAACAAATGTTCCTTAGCTGCCTCCCAAAATGAGAACCAGAAGGCCAACCACCTCAAGTGCATGTATACCAATGCACACAGCCTGGGGAACAAACAGGAGGAACTGGAGCTCCGCATTCAGTCAGAAAGTTACAATTTTATAGGAATAACTGAAACATAGTGGGACATCTCACATGACAGGAGGATCACGATGAATGGCTATAGGCTGTTTTGTAAAGACAGGCAGGGAAGAAGAGGAGGAAGAGTCACACTCTATGTTAAGGAGAACCTTGAACATGTAGAAGTCAACTACTGCAATTGTGGAAGCCCTATTGAGTGCCTCGGGGTCAAGATCAGAGGGGTTGTCTCCAAGGGGGATCTTACAGTAAGCATATGCTACCAGACTCCAAACTAAGATGATAAGGCCAACGAAGCAATATTTGAGTCACTTAAGAAAGCTTCAGGTCAACAGAACCTGGTTCTTATGGGTGACTTCCAGCTACCCAGACATTTGTTGGAAGAACAATACAGCAGCTTACACGACATCCATCAAGTTCCTGCAATGCGTAGAGGACTGCTTCCTCATACAAATGTTAGATGTGCCAACCAGGAATGAGGCACTGCTGGACTCACTGCTCACAAACCAAGAAAACCTGCTTTGTAATATCTCGGTTAGTGAGAGCCTGGGCTGCAGTGATCACAACACTGCGGAGTTCAGGGTCCTGCTGAGCACACTGAAGGTTAGTACCAAGAGAAAGGTTTTAGCTCGCTTGGAGCTCAGTTGCGAGGGATTCCATGGGAAGCTTTCATGGAGGTTAAAGGAGCTAGCGAGTGCTGGGAGTTTTTCAGGAATGGTCTCTGGGAAGCATAAAAACAGTTCATCCACTTTCAAGGGAAGGAAAGTAGGTGGCTTAACTGCGAGCTTCTGAGTCTGGTCAAAACCAAAACAGAAGATACCACAGATGGAAAAGCAGACAAATACCCACTGTGAACTACAAGGGTATTGCCAGGGCATGCCAAAATGCAGTTAGAAAAGCAAAAGCTCAGCTTCCCAAGATGCCCTGCAGTGAGCTGGTGGAGAATTGCACCCATCTTTTGGGATTTTCACTTGCCATCAGGTTCTGTACTACTCAGGCATGTTCCACATAAAATATGAAGCAGATGTAAAAGTCCTCACTGAACTTCTCAGTATCTTCATCTTATTTTTGTACATGTTGATTAATTTTATGGATTTTTTTAGTTTTGCTTCCAGTTGTAACTTT
This sequence comes from Pterocles orientalis, assembly GCA_011057875.1. Taxonomy (NCBI): domain Eukaryota; kingdom Metazoa; phylum Chordata; class Aves; order Pterocliformes; family Pteroclidae; genus Pterocles; species Pterocles orientalis. The sequence continues at coordinate 2,338,435 of WKFP01015175.1, forward strand.
CACAAGAACATTGTGGACATTTTTGGTGGCAATTAAGAGTGAAGAATGTCAAGTTTCCAGCAGCATCTATCATTTTCTGCTGAGGCAGCGAGGCCTTTTAGAAGATTAAGATTAATCTTCCCTGCTTCCTGGCTCCCAAAGATAGCATCCAGGCTCTCTCATAACTGCACTGCAAGTTCATTTCACAGCTAAAACTCTCCATTATCAATTATTTGTTTGTACCCCTCCCTTGCTTCTTCCTCAGATCGTTTCCAGTTTTGTATTGCAGACCTTGAAATATTTTCATTTTTTCCCATGAGATTTACCTCAGAAGTTTTTTGGAAAATATATTTCCTCTGAAAATACATTTAGTTTTTGGAGAAGCCCAAGCTTTTCTCTCCAGTTCTGCTGAAAAATCAGGAGAAACCAATGTCAGCTTTGCTTTGCTGGAAAAACTGTTGCAAACTCTGCTAGGGGATGAAGGGCTCCATGTATTCCCAAAGCACAAAGAGGGGTACGTAGAGATCTAAGCTCTTCTTCATCTTGGCTGGACATGAACCTGCCCTGATCTGACAGCCAAGTGGCTGAGCATTCCCAAACTCCTTGTCTTTGCAAGCTGAGTGCTCCTATTTTCGCACTTTGTGTAGCGAAGGAGGAGGAGTTGACTGCAGACACCCAGCACGGGTGCAGGACTGAGGCACAGAAATTGCAAGCCAAGGACTGAGTCCTGCTTAGGGCTGTGCTAAAGTCCAAGAGGATCCTGTGCAGACCCAGAAACCTGGAGCTTATTTCGTGATCATGGCCCAAATCAGTGTATGTGATCCTACATGTATGGCAAAGCTCCCATTGATCTTCATTATGTAGGATGAGGACACGAATGAGCTGGGACTGAGGAAACACTTAACACACAAGAGAGCTTTATAAGTGTTTTAATTACAACCCCTTCCTTTAAAAATGTAACCATGATCTACAGCGGTAATTTATGCTGCAGATTTGTAGTAAAAGTATTGCACAGTCAGTGTGATGTTGCAAATGGGAGTTTAATAATTGCTGATTACTTTAGAAATGCTGTCTTGTAAAAAAAGACATAGAAATAAGTGATAATCAAGGGTGAGGGGATTACCGCTGTTGATTTAAAAGCTTGCTGAGGCAGATTTGAAATCCCAAAGCTAGAGCATTTGCTTTAGCAAATAAAAATGCAAAGAAGAACAGACTGGTGGAGTCCTTGTTTGAACAACTGGCAGGCAAGTAGCAATAAATCATGAAAAAAACGTTTCCTAAACTTTCCCTTTTAATAAATTAGGTGTTGTTTATAAAATAGCTTGGGAGAACGTGTTAATACAGAACTGCTAGCTAGGTAAAGAGCCAAATCCATCTCTGCATTTTGGACGAGTTGCACCGGGGATGAATTTGGCTCTGTGTCTCTACAAACATGAATCAAGCTGTTTGCATTTTGTCATTACACTATCCCTGACCCAAGAGGATACATTTCCTTGGCAACAACAATTAAGAGCCTGACAAAAACACTACACATTATCTGCATCTTTCTTTTTTTTTCTTCCTTAACAAAAGCTGTATTTTCCCACCCCTATGCCTCCCTAAGCAAGGAAGATTAAGGGGCCCATCCAGTTTCCTGCACAATGAATGATAAAATTTCCACTGGTTTAGATGGCTACAGCAGAGCTTTTTTAATTTTTTAATTATTTATTGGATTGATAGGCTGAGCCAAGCAGCAGTCCCAGCTCCGCTGGCTCTGATGCTTGTATTTTGGATTTTAAAACTCTTGTCCACAGCAAACGCAAAGAGAAGAGGAAGGCGGCTGCACCAGGGATGGGCTGGGAGCCTTCTCACAATATGCATCAAGGCTTTTCCGCAATCAAAGTTTGGCCAAATGGATCCTGTCTATGTCAAAGTGACTCCTCTGGCTGTGCAAAATGGCTGGCCCAGGTTTTGGGTCCTGCTCCCATAGATACTCCCTTAAATACAATATACTTGTGTGTCTCATAGGCACTGCATGAAGGAATGTTCCATGTTGTGGATGTCTCTGTCTGGCTGAATTTGCCATCAGGAAAATGGGGTGACTGCTCTTTCGTTTCACTAGACAGTGGGATCTTTAGGATTGTTTTCCTGTTTAAATCTGTTATCACAGCACTTGGATCCCAGCTAACCCTTAGGAGCAGCTGTAATCTTCACCACCATCCTTCTAACATGACAAACACAGAAAATCAGTATAATTCCCTCATGTTTTTATTCTCTATAAAATATTTTTATGAATGTAAACCCTATCCCAAACCCTTATCAGACTTCTCTTCCAGATCCAATACAAACCAAGACTAAGTATAAGAGTACAGCTAATAATTGCAGGAATTTCCATCATGGCTTTTACCAGCTATTACACATTGGGATGAGATGAACAGCATGTGCATCAGTTATAAGATACTTCTTATTGAGCTCAGAGCAGAATTTTTTATGCAAAAAAGCTTAGTCCTGCCAAACTTAATTTTCAGAGGAATCCTCAATGGGTGTTTGATGGTTTGTGTTCTCAGGCTTTAGGCAATCAGTGCATCTGTGAGCGGTGCATTTATTCCCTTGTAGTGAGCTGAGCCGTTGACAATGCAAACTGACAATAATGAAAACCCACCTCTGTTGGGGATAAAACCTGCTTCTGCTCACTTGAGATCATTGAACCTAACTCACAGCCTTTCAGCTGTCATTGCAGGGAGCTGGGAGGCGAGAGGTGCATCCAGCCACTCAGTCAATGGTACAAGAGAACAGAATTTCCATTGACTGTATCTGAGAAACCCACCGAAGCGCCCTGTGAAGTTTTTACTTGATGATAGGAAAAACAGCAAGTGAACAAAACAAAATCTGTTTTCCTCCTGCCTTGCTTGTGACGATAACCCCACTGTCAGGATCAGCAGCCCTTTTCCGTTAGCAAAACTACACAGTCATTACCACCACACCGAAAAAAAAGCCCGAATCTGCTTTTTGCTGCTTTTGAGCAATAGGCGGGAAGGGGGAGTGTGTAGGGGGGAAGGATTTTCCACATCTGTTTCCTCCATTCCCCTCTTGTTCGCTGCTGCAGGGCAGGAAACGCATTGCTCCGTGCACCAGCCGCTGACCCCTCAGCCTGCAAGCAGGGCTGGAAGTCCTTCACACTTCATCTCGTGGAGCTTTGAAAACATGGATTGCTATTAAACCTGGTCTAGCTTGCTGCGTCAGGGCAGGAGTCTGAACGGAGAGTGTGTTTATCTTGGGTACAGTAAAGAAAAAAGGAAAAGAAAAAAAAAGAAGTTAGGGAAGGGAATGAAGAAAAATGAAACCTGGCCTCACCAAGAACATTTCAATAGCTGTGCATGTCAGCGTGAGGAGTCGGCTCTTTCATGGGTATGCCCTGGCTGTCCTATCACACTGCGCTACAGATCAGTGCTACCAAGAGTTCCCTTATTTCCCACCTCTATCTGCTTCATAAATCTCCTCCAGGACGTCCTTTCTACAGGAAGAGACATGTTTGAGTCATTCCTGCTACAGATGGGTCCCTAAAGGTCCGTCACCTTGGATGGAATGACTCCAACACCTTCCCCCTTGCACCCCAAAGAGCCCAGCCCCAAGGCAAGATTGGCCTCTCTCAGCCCTCTCCCCCAATGTTTTCCTTCAACCTTTATGTGCTTTGGGGTGCCACCAGCCACTGTTACCCCCCAACACGACCTGCCAAGGAACTCTCCCACTTTCTCCACTGCTTCCTCACTATATGTGGCTGTTGTATCTTGCAAGTGTGTTTGCCGTAACAAGGATATCTCTCTTTTTCTAAGGCTTCAAAGCATAGAAAAACAAGTAGTTCTTCCCCGCCCATCCCCTCCTGACAAAGAATCCTTATGAGCAACGAAAGATAAACACTTGTCATTCAAAACCTCTTTTCCCAGTAACGTCTGGTCATCTGGCCCCTGTCTCATACAGCAAAGCCAGACAAGTTCCCTTCCTGATTTCATCCAGCTCATTTTCACCCTTTCCAAAACTTGAAACTTGCACACTGACGAGCCCTTGAGACTGATTAAAAATAGCCTGCGTTAAGCAAAAACACCAGCCAGGTCTTCACTGTGCAGCAGCCTGTCCCAGAACCTCACACAGCACCTTCTCTAACACTAGTTCGGTGGAGGCTGGGGTGTCACTTCAGAGGTCAGCTCGTCACCTTGGGCCTCCCAGCACAGCTTAGGGGGGGCCCTACTGCAGGCTGGCCCCCCTTATCAGCAAGGGATAGGCGACAAAAGGGGGAAGAGGTGGTAATTTTAAGAGATTTCCAGCTCCTACAGCAGAAAAAGAGAAGGGAGCACTGAATTGCATCCATGAAGAACACGCAGAGAGGTCCTTCTGGCAGTGCTGTGCCCTTCTGCTGATGGCAGAGAGCGCACAGATGCCCACTTCTGGGTAGCAGAGGGGAGCGTGCCAGGCGAGCAGGAGAGCAGGAGATGCAGAGTTGTAGCAGAGCAAGGACACAAGGTGCTCTGAGATAGCATTGGGACTCCCATCGACATTTGTTGCTTCATAAGCAAAATTCTGTACGAGGCAGTGTTGTTTATCAAGCACTGTGAAGGATGTGCTTTCATCTTCACCTCACCCCGACCTTTTAATCCCCAATGTTCTCCTTAACGAGCCGTGCTCTGAATGCTCAGCAAGGACGAGTGCACGTGAATCCCCAGCGTGCACAGAACTGCAGGGCTTAGTGTGGATGTTCACTATACTCTAAGATTACACACAATTAGACTGTCTAGACCACATTCAGAGGGGACGCGGGTGGGGTGAGGATTACCAGCTGGGAAATCAGATATTCAGTGCGAGGGTGGGGAGCTGGGTTGGGGTGGGAGAGGCAGCCAAGTGGAAATGTAATAAAGCACCAGATAATTGCCAGTGGGCTGGATTTATTGTACAACCTCAGCTTCCTTGCATTAGCTATGTCCTGTGCTCCTGCTGCAACATCTCAGCCCTCTGAAGTCTTTGCATGACTTTCTTCCTCCACATCCCTGTTAGCAAGGAAAGTGGCATTGTCTTCCATTAACACTGGGCCAGCAAGACACAAACTGGGAGGTAATGTTCAGGTATGCTGCATTTGCCTTCTGTATGTGTCCTGGTGCTTCAGAGACACCAAGCTCAGACATTTCTTGGACAGAAAAGCACACAGTCCTCTGTGTGTGCCTGTTCTGAACTCTTGGTTCATACAGAGGATCTGTGGTAGACCAAAACCTGAACTCAAGTCACCAGGCTGTTCTTCTAATCCTTGGACCATGCTCCCACCCATGGCCCTTCCCTTTCAATGGCCTGGGATGTTCACCTTATTGCCAGGTGTAGGACTACTAAAGAAACCGGTACAGAGCCACGATCTATTTGACATGCCACAGCGAGTACTTCTCACATTGAGAACAGAAAAATGTCCTATTTTGTTCCTATTGATGTTCCCTGCAGGCAACTGGGCCCAAACCTATCCCTGGGAGATGACTTGTCCCTCCTTGGCCTGAGGCTCATGCATAGAGGTTGGTTTTCCTGGGGCAAATCACAACAGCACTGAGGGTTATTCTTACTTGCATCCTGAGCTTTAATAACCTGAAGTTACCCAGGATGACATGACTTCTGCTTCTCTTCTGCCTCCCTGGGGTGTTCTCCAGAGAAGTCAGTGTAGATGTGCTTCACAGCCACGTTGCGTGGGCTCTGCTGGAACACGGTGGCCACAGACCACCCTTGGTGGATCACTCCTGTTCTTGCTCCTTTACATTGGGCTGTGCTTTGCCTGGAGCTGGTGTTTTGGGGCCAGATGGCCCTGAAACTTGTTGCTTCTTGCAGTTGGGTTCTGCCAGCCAGAGCAGATGGATTGGAGGGGCCTCGGAGAGCAGGAAGCTGCTTTTGCTGTAGGAGCTATTTTAAACACATCAGCAAAGTCTAGCATGGAGAAGACCCTGCTGCCTCAGGAGCATATTTAACCAGTCTGATACAGAAACCTGACCATATTTACAGAGCACATAATTTACCCTGCTCCAGGCAGGGCCTGAGGTTGGGAGGCTTCATGCAGCTCCAACCAGTAGGAAGGAGAGCCCTTTCTTCAGCAACCAGTTGAGGAAAAATACATTTTTCATTGCATGAGCTGGAAAACCAAACACCTAAGTTCACCTGATTCTTTATTTACTCCTCCATCAGTGCTGTTGGATGACCTGCAGGTACCTCTTGACATTGCCCTTCTCTCCCACTCTCCTCACTGAAATCGACAGAAGGTTGGGGGAAAAATGAAAATTTTTTGCAGACCTGTTTAACCTGTCCATGCTAACCCCGGCAGGCAGCAGCCCTGCATGTGGAGGTCCTGCCTGCTCTGACCCCAGAGCACCAGGAGCCTTCATCCCTGCCTGGGCTAACTAACTGGCCCTACGCTCAGAGCATGCCTTGGTGCTGGGGAGTGTGGGTGCTTTGGTACAGTCTATAGAAGAAGATACAGAAACTCATCTCTGCTCTCTGCAGTCCTTACATTGCTGATATTACACAGTCTCCGGCTCTTCGTAGTTTCCAGCATTGCTCTGGGGCTCTGTGTAACTTCTGGGTGGTTTTCCCTGTCTCCCCTTGGCCCTAAGAGGAGATGTGCTGCCACTCGCCGACATCCCGCCTTCTGCAGGGCGGATGCAGGAAATACTCTGCTAATCACTAAGGAGGCACTTTCCAGTCTGAAAAAACTCAGAGAGACTTTGGGTTTTATTCTCGCTGCATGCCAAGCAGCAGGCACCGTAGGTGTGGGGTGTTGGGGATGTATCCCACCGCACCACAGCTGGCAAAACAAATCTTTCCACAAAGTTTTCACCACCTGTCCAGCTTCCTCCCAGCAGGAAATCCAGCCTCCCCCACTCCTGGAGACAATACCTGGAGCTTTGTTTGCAGTTCCCCTTTCACAAATAGAACCAGCATTAACTAGTAAACACGGTGCCACCAAACATGAAAAGCAATACTCAAAGCTTGGAAAGTAATGATTTTTTTTTCTACTGACATGGCTAAGAACAGCTGCCAAGTCCTTGAACTGCGTGCAGATAGCTCCTTGTTATTGTAATTTGCTTCCCAGCAGCACGCTAAAGCCCCAGCTGGGACTGGGGTCATTCTCCATACCTGCTCTGCAGAGCATACACACGCTCTGCTTTTTACACAGTTTAGAGGGAAAAGAGACTCGTGGGTTGAGATAAGAACTATTTAATAACTACAATAAAACTGATAATAATAATAATAATCATCATAATAAAGATATATACAAATATGCAAATAAGAAATACACAGTAAACTGCTCACCACCTGATGACTAAGGCTCAGCCCATTCCTGGCTAGTGACTCCAGAGAAAGGAGAGTCCAGAAACCACAATCCCGGAAAAGGAGATAAGAGCCTGAGAGCCAACCAAGAGAGCGAGATGACCCTCAGAGAGAAGCAGCCCACAAAGAGAGAGGGAGGGCACACTTCTGGGTGAAGCCTCACCTATATACTAGACATGATGTGCATGATATGGAATAGACTGTTGGCCAATTTGGGTCTCAATCCTAAATCTAAGATCGAACCCTAGGCTAGTAACTGGGGCTGTGCTCCATCCCAGCTTGTCCTTTATCTGCAGACACTGGCACAGCAAAGAGGCTGGAAAGTCCTTGACTGTCCTGGCAGCAACTATAACCATCAGTATGTGATCAGCCTTCTCCTCAGCACAAATCCAAAACACAGCCTCTCACTGGCTGCTGTGAAGAAAGCTAACTGTCTCAGCTGAAACCAGGACAGCATTGTAAGACTAGAGAAGCAGGACCAGATCCCCCATAGGTACAAACCTGGCTCATCAGGAAGAGTTTAGCTGCAGAGAAGGTTGCATGCAAATGGAAAAAAGAAATGTGAGAGTCACTACGCTTGATCCGATCTGAAGTCCAGTTAGCTCAGTAACCAGTCTCCAAGTAAGGCTGAAACCAGTGGCTTCAAGAGCAGATAAGCATATTCCTTCAGCCATGAGGATTATATTTCTCTTCTAGAAGTGCTGATAAGTTAAAAGTTCTTAAATTTTTTGTTTATAGCTCTCCTGCCCTAACTGTCCCCATACAAGCCCTGTATCTCCCAATAAGACAATAGAGACTCAAGACTGAACAATTTGAGGAATTTTAACATTATATGAACCTCAATTTACCTCCTTGACATATAGTACTTCATGCTTTTGGGTTAAAAGAAAGGAGATGGCAAGAGGAACTGAAAAAAGACTGATATCAGATAGATATCTGTACATAGATATTTGGTAGAGTGAATTCCAAAGGGCTGTAAGGGAACAAGCAAAGAGCATCTGCTAGAACATGGCCATCACTGAGTGCAGCCTCTTGCAGACAGACAGACAGACATGAGGAATATGCCAAAAGTCCCACTCTCCAGGAGGACAGGAGCAGGAACATCCTTCCTTACACAAGCAGACTCAAAGAAGTCAAGGATCACCTGCACACAGACTTTCCTGAACTATGTCATGGCATGCAATGTTTTTAATATAAAACCTCAACTTTTTTCCTTTTTAAAGCCTTTTGCTAAGAACTCTGTTAGCTTGGAGCTGCTTGAGAATCCAAAGTGAGAGATAGATACCTGGATCAGGTCTGTAGTGGCAAAGTGGCTCATCACCCCACAGAGCACAGGGGAAGACCTTGTTCCGGAGAGGAAAAATCTGTGAGGTACAAAAGGCTGGAGGAAAACTCCTTGGAAGAGCTTCCAGAAGAGGATTTCTATCTAGCAGGTCTGCCAAAGGTTCAGTGCTACCTAAAGGCCATGCTGACAACAGATTGCTCCCCTGGAATTTGCCTCAGGAAACAACTTTTACAATTAAAAGCAAAAGCTTTAAATGGTCAGATGTTTTGCTGGCTCTGTTTCATGGATACTAGTATTTTAACTGAGAGCACTAGATTCTCCAGTAAGCCATTTTTTGATGGCTAGGGATCTGTGGTGGTCCAAAAAGAATATTTAAAGAAGTGATTTACGTTTTCTATAAAAAAAGCAGGAGGTGAGGAAAGCTTCACTGAGCACAATGAAAGAGCTCTGGATTTATATGGAATAAAATAATAACCAGGCTGAACTGCCAAACCCCTTAATGACCACCTTCCCTTTCCAGAGATGGAAAAAAGAAGGACCAGCACCTTTTTTTTTTTAACCTCACATTTCCAGGAATCTCTTTGCTTCGTTTTTCACATCAGGATTTGAAGAAGTAGGGTTAAGATATGGAGATAAAGGTCATCCTCGAGTATATTTAGCGTGACTGGAAGTAGGAAATACCAGAAATCCCTCCAGATTCCCAGCTCCACTTGGCCATTTCAGGAAACATAGATAAATCCCCCAACATCTGCTTGCTTATCAGACACACCGAAGGGAAACTGCAAACCATCTGCTTTTTGAAAGGTGATACCCAGGGCAGTTTCTCCTGTGCTGACCAGTGCTTCATGCCCTGCACCTTCTCCATGCCAGCCACCGAGGGCAGGGGAAGGGACCCTGCAAAGGGGCATCCCTGGCTCCTCAGAACACTTGTCCCTGGTGGAGCTGCCAGGAAAACCCCTGCGTCTGTCTCTTCTCAGGGTGGGCAAGTCAGGGGATTGCTGGCCTGAAAAAAACATGAAGGGATCTGCTTTCTGAGCCCTGAGATGTTACGTGGCATTTGTGTTTTGGATCAAGTCACATATGCCATGGGTTGTTACTTTAAATTACATTCAAGGTGTGGGATATTTATTTGCATCCTGCACTGCAGGAAGGGATTTTTTTCAAGTTCTTATTTTTATCTCAATGTAAACAAATGGGCCATAGTTTGGAAGGGCATGTGATGCTGCCAGTGCTTTGAACAAAAAATATTTTAACTTTTGTTACTGGAGGGTAAGCCATGTTGAGGGAATTCCTTGTAATAAAACCCCCACACACTCTGCATCCTTTCTCCCCCTTTTTCTCCAGCATTCCCTGTGATTTTTCAGCTTTCCATTTGCACATGTGATTGCAAAGAGAAACACGCACAGACTCAAAGATCTGGGTGCTAAGTAAAAGGGATGGAAACAGAATCCAGATCTTCCTGCCTCACACTTTTGTTTCAGGGACCGACTAGCATCGGTCACGCCGTCCCCTTGCACACACAAAGAAAACTACACACGTGCTTGGGGTAAGTGGAAGGGAGGTAAATCTGAAACATAGGCTATTTTCAGGTTTGCAAGACCCAAATGCATCTCTGGTTGAACACTGCTTGGCACCAGTGAGTTTCTTCAGCAAAATACTTTTCAGACCTCCATTTGTCTCCATTTGTCATTTTTTAACCTGATGCTCCATTTCTGCCCAAGCAGTTTTTTGACAAGGATAAAAACATCTGGGCACATTTAGGCCTTTCTTGTGTAAGCTGCTATCTTAGAAAAGGAAAAAGTTCCAGATGACAAAATATTTCATCCTCTAGTAACTGAAGAAGGAAGTTGTGGCTTAATGGAGAAGTCCTGCGAGCAGCCAGAAGCCGTGAGCAGAGGACAGACCTACTGAACCAGGAAAAACGTGTTCGTCTTGCAGCTGAGCAACAACGCAGTTGCTTCAGCACTGGTTAAAAATACCTGTGGCTTGATCCTGCTGCAACAGAAGGAAGTCTGGCCTGGGTTAAGGAAGGCATTTTAAAAAAGTCATTTTGCAGCAGTGCAGATGTTTGCATTAGTGTCACCGGCAGCACAGGCTGGCCTGAAAGGGAGCAGGAATAAGCACACACCCATGTCTTACTGGGCAGCTCACCATCCAGCGCTGGTGTTTCCATCTTCTTTAGCACCATAAGTTGATTTAAGCATTTTCATTTTCTGACCCTGGTGTAGAAGCACATGAGCAGCACATCCAGTTGAAGCCCTTAATATCTTAAATTACTGCAGCTACATCCACTTACTGGTTACCTGCAAACTCTCTGATTTCTGCTCAGAAATGTGCTTTCTGCTTTGCTTGGATGGCAGCCAGTTTGCTTGTGGTGCAGTGTGTAACCACACCATGGCAGCAAGAAGAGAGGAGCCAGCCCATGGATTTTCTTTAGCAAGAAGCCAGAACATTGTTTTTAAATTCATTTCCCTTGGTTTTCTACTTTGGGTTTGCTTTCAGGGTTTGTGGAGGAGGGATGGGTGGTTTTCAGCTGGTCTGTGGAGTTTACCTTTCCCTGGACGCTGTGTCCCTGTGGTATTGAGAGCCAGGGCCAGCACTGCTCCTGGCATCTGTGCTGGGAGACGTGCCCAGCAATGGGGCTTGTGAAGATGCAGTTGCAGAGCTTCCCCCCTGCTCGCTGCCCAGGCAGCAGAACACCCGCTGCCCTCCTCCCAGCTCTGCCTGGGGTTGCCATGGACCTCAGCTGCTCCTTCCTCCACTGCTCCCTCCCTTCTTTGCAGTTTGCTGGGACCTGCGCTTCCAGCAGGAGCATCCACAGCAACATACAGGTACTGCCCAGAGGCAGAGCTAACCCCTTTTTGCCAGTCACAGCAGTGGAAGATATGAATCTAGTCCTCACCTGGAGGTCAGTTTAAGGAAGTGCGTGGCATAGAGAGCCCAGAAAGCAGCTTCATAGCCAGCCAGCACATCTCCTGCCAGTTTCACACCAATGTCATGTCCAGTCTCGCAGAGGTCTGGACAGGGAAAGGCTGTTCTGTGCTGCAAAGTCATCTGCAGACAGATGCAGATGGCAGCTGGACATCTAAATGCTTCCTGGAGTATCGGTCACTCTTCCCAGTTCCTCTTGGCATCTTGCTGGTCCTGAAGTGGGGTTTGGTCATCTATTTATGAAAAACAACCCTTTTGTTGTTTTTTTAAAAGAGTATTTTCTTCACAAGCTTGCATTTCTTTTGGCGACATCCTGTTTAAAAGCCAGGAAAATATGCGGTTTTTCATTTTAAAAAATGACACATTCCTGTGTGCAATACTAAAAAACAATAACAAAATTATGTCTGAACTTTTCAGACTTTACATGGAAAATATTTGCTATTCTTCCGCTCAAAACTTTAAATAAGTCTTGCTCAGGTTCTTTCTTTAGCAGAATTTAGGTGAATCACAATTCAAAGGGCAACTCTTCAGTATTGATCTCCAGTTGACTCTTCACACACCAGTCCCAGAGCTGTGCGCTGCTCAGAGCATCTCTGCTCCCTAATTTGTCTGTCAGATGGCAAATGCAAGAGCCGGGAGGTTCGCTTTCATTTCTCTGCCGCAAAAAATAAAAGCAACCTTGCGACTGATTCTAACTGACAAAGGGTAAAAGCTACATCAGTAGAAATGTTTCATTTCATTGCTGCTTCCTTACAATGCTGCCTCCGGGGCATGGCACAGACGCTGCACAGGTGTCGAGGCTGGGCATATTCAGCGCTGACATGAGTGGGGATGAAGGGAGGGCTTTTTTCTTAAGCTTTTTTTTTTTTTCCCTACACTTTTCTACGGCTGCATCAGTGCAAATGCCATCCCTCAGCAGCTTTGTCGTGCTGCACAGCCCCACTGCAGGCGCTGGGATGCCTCTGCCCAGCGGGGACCCTGCCCCAGCTCAGTCACTGCTTCAACATTTTCCCCTCTCCAGTCCCAGCATCCAAAGCCTCAGCATCTGTGGCTGCTGATAACCATTTATTCAAGGTCTGAAATTATCATAAATAAACTGGGCTTCAGGTTAGAGCTCACGTATTGTTCCAGCATTGGGAATATTACCGAGCAATTAGTTCATTTGCCCAGAAAAACACTCTAAATCGATGCATAGGCAGCTTTTTCCAGGGTCCTTTTCCAGCTCTGATCTCTTTCTGTCTGGGTGGGCTTATATTAAATGCTGGCCTCACTTCAATCTATAACCACAGATTTGCTGAGAATGTTTTGTTTTATTTCATTGCTCTGCCCGTAGCAAATCAGGCAGGGAGAGAAAGGCAAGGAGACCCTACACAGCCAAAACCTGCGCTGGCCTCTTGTTTGCTTTGCCTTATCTAGACAAGGTAAGATATAATACCTCCAGGTCCAACCTCACATGCAGAGCTCCCATGGCAGTGATGTATACTCAGCACATGTATAATAACTGTCCGTGCAAGAAATATGGATGCTCAGAGCTGCACCCATCTGGGATCACACTCATCTAGGATCTCATTGCTCTTACTGCTGGCAGGTGGGGTCCATGGCTCAGGAGATGCGGGTGCTGCACTGAGACCTCCATCCTCACATCCAGCTGCTATATCAAGTGTGACTACAGAATTCATTCAAATCACCCCAAATTTAAATACAGTCTGGCCACAGGACCAGATTAGCCACCGCTCTGAATTTTGAGTCTACAAAGCAGATGCAGCATCCAGACCTTATAAGTGACAGGGATATTGATGGTGGGCACTCTCTTAGCAGGCCTGAAGTCTTCTCTTTTTAGGGAGTACCACTCCCTCCAACACGTGTCTGGGAGCAGGAGGTACGGGAGATGCCCATGAACAAGTCTAGACAGGCAAGGGTAGGAGAAGCAGGAGCCTGACACCAAAACAGGCTTGGAGTGTCAGGGAATAGACACTGCTGGAGACCCTTTTAACAGATGTTTTGAGAACCAACAATGATTTTAACAGCCAGATCTACTGAACCTGAGGAAACCACCTTCAGCCTGGCTGTGATTCATATCCAAAACTTTACAGAGAGATTTCACAGCCCATCATTTCTTGATTGTGAGAAGAAAATGGAGCTCTCTTTAGAGAACTTGATGAGTTCATGAATTTGTCTAGACATTGATAGACAAATTCATGAACTCATCAAGTTCAACACGACCAAGTGCAAGGTCCTGCATGTGGGTCAGGGCAATCCCAAGCACAAATACAGGCTGGGCGGAGAATGGATAGAGAGCAGCCCTGAGGAGAAGGACTTGGGGGTATTGGTGGATGAGAAGCTGAACATGAGCCGGCAGTGTGCGCTTGCAGCCCAGAAAGCCAACCGTGTCCTGGGCTGCATCAAAAGAAGCATTAGCAGCAGGTCAAAGGAGGTGATTCTCCCCCTCTACTCTGCTCTCATGCGACCCCACCTTGCAGTGCTGCATCCAGCTCTGGAGTCCTCAGCACAGGAAGGACATGGACCTGTTGGAGAGGGTCCAGAGGAGGCCACAAATATGGCCCAAGGTTTGGAGCACCTCCCGTATGAGGACAGGCTGAGAGAGTTGGGGTTGTTCAGCCTGGAGAAGAGAAGGCTCCAGGGAGACCTTACAGCAGCTTCCAGTGCTTAAAGGGGGCTACAGGAGAGATGGGGAGGGGCTCTTGATCAGGGAGTATAGTGATAGGAGGAGGGGTAATAGTTCTAATCTGAAAGAGGGGAGATTTAAATTAGATATTAAGAAGAAATTAAGAAATTTTTCACTGTGAGGGTGGTGAGACACTGGCCCAGGTTGCCCAGAGAAGCTGTGGATGCCCCATCCCTGGAGGGGTTCAAGGCCAGGCTGGATGAGGCTTTGAGCAACTTGGGCTAGTGGGAGGTGTCCCTGCCCATGCCAAGGGATTTGGAACCTGATAATCTTTAAGGTCCCTTCCAACCCAAACCATTCTGTGATTCTATGATTCTAAATTCCTCTTTGTTCCCACTTCAGGGACATGCCTCTGCAGTGTGTGGATTGCAGAAGAGAACAAACACTGCGCTTATCCTTAGTCCCTGCCTTTTGCAAGGGATGAGGTCAAAGACATTTTTAATTGCATTAGCTGCAAGTGCCTGTCCTGTTGTTATACAGGCATAGAATCACTATGTGAAGAAACTGAAATAAAATCCCAAGTCATTAGAAAGGCTGTGACAGACATGCAACAAGTCCCAGGTCTGTTATCACAGATATCTCTCTTTTTCATTTGGCTTGATCTAATGTCATCACATTATCATCGTGGCTCAGGCCAGTCTAGAAGGGACAGGTTTTAATTTGCATCACAGAGACGAAGCAAGCTCCACACATCACTTATACCTGGTAAGGGCTCATTTTCCAAGACTGGCAAATCCAGCTCCTTCTGTGACTCCTCTTCTTCTTCTTCATCTTCTTCCTTTTATATTGCATTTCCCAAGAGAAAGCAAGAAAAAAAAAAAAGAAAAAAAAAGAAAATGCAATTCCTTAAACTTTTTGTCAAGAAGAGTCAGAAAATTTTTCATGGTACTAGTAACAAATAGAAGTATGAAATACACGAAAAACATCTTTCATCAGTCTTGTAATTCATGCCTAGCATGAAAGCAAGCCTCCTAAAAGCCCTGTGTCAGACATCACTTCCCCGTAATGCCACTAATACAGGTGGAGAATGTGAAGCTCAGAAATCATGTGAAACCTCACAAAACCCACCCAGCATTTGAATGGTAGGGCTGTCTGGAGAGGAAAATGCAAGATTTAATCCTGACACTAAAACCCAGTGTTGGCTGTCTCATGCTCCAGCTGAAGACATTAAGCTTCTCTGTCTATTTCAGAAGAGAAATAAAGTTCTACTAGGATTATTCAACTTTTCCTTATTAAATTACTAGCTCCATTCATTTGAAAATCCCATTGATGCCAAACGCAGAACAAAGCAAAAGGCAGAGCTGTTTTTTCTTCTGAGACTTTGCCCGTTGGGAAGTGAATGTCTTCAGCATTCGGAGGAAGAATCTGGGCACTGATAAACTTCTGACTCACCATCTCCCAAAGTCTAGTTAAGAAAAGCAACGCAGTGTTTTCCATAAATGGGTTTATATATGTTTTGCCTGTAGGCTCTAGAGAC
Source organism: Pterocles orientalis (assembly GCA_011057875.1). Classification (NCBI taxonomy): domain Eukaryota; kingdom Metazoa; phylum Chordata; class Aves; order Pterocliformes; family Pteroclidae; genus Pterocles; species Pterocles orientalis. Next base: position 2,354,119 of record WKFP01015175.1, read on the forward strand.
AGGCACCTCCAGCTGGTGACTTGTCCTGTCTAAGAGGGTCACCCAAGATGTCCTCAAGTTGCGCCAGGGGAGGTTTAGATTGGATATTAGTGAAAAATTCTTCACCAAAAAGGTTGTCAAGCACTGGAAGAAGCTGCCCAGGGAAGTGGTGGAGTCACCATCCCTGGAGGTGTTTAAAAGACGTGTAGATGTGGCGCTTCAGGACATGGTTTAGTGGTGGACTTGGCAGTGTTAGGTTTATGGCTGAACTTGATGATCGAACGGGTCTTTTCCAATCTGAATGATTCTATGATTCTGTGATTCTGTGCTGTGACATAAATCAGTGCTGGGCACTGAAGAGATGCTGCATGGATGGAGGTTTGCAGCTCTTCAAGACTGCGGCCAGATACAGTGAAAACTGGTCTGCAATTACCATAGTGAGATGTAACTGAAGATAAGCAGAAATTAAGATTTTTCTTTTAGCACTTTCAAGTCTCTTGAGGTAATGCCCTGTCAGAAGTGTTCAGGTGATTTAAAAGGGGAAAAGGAGGGACGTGTTAAAAGAGATTTGGACAGAGGTTTGTGTGTGTGATGGAAGCAGGTTTCATTGTGCCAGGCTGGAAGATTAATGTTGTTCTGGGGAACTCAGAGCAGCTTTGGCAACACAGCCTGTACCCTTTCCTTGGTGTAAATAGTTTTCTTGTATTTAAAATATAAAGTGCCTTTTTTGCTTTATTTTACTTCATTACAGCTGATGGCACAGACATCTTGACCTCGTGCATCAAATAAATCCAAGCAGATATTCATCAAGAGACCCAAAAAGGTGTGATTTCTATCAAGATGGACAAAAATACCATCAGCAGAGCTTTCTCAGCAGCAATGGCAAAAGGAGACAGCATGGATCACACATCCCATCAACGTGTTTTGCTCATCACGGCACAGCCCAGCGCTCAGCCTGTGGACCGGGTTTCACCCCTCCTGCTCACATGTTTCCGTCTCTCCGTGCCTCAGTTTTCTACCCACAAGCAAAAAACCAACAGGCTCTACACCGTGCATACACCTCTGCTGGGATATTCGACGGTGAGCTGGCCCGATGTGAGCAGTGCAGCCTGGAGGACTTGGTGCCGGCAATGGCAGGATGCTACACAGCTGCTGGTGAGGGAGGGAGGAGCTGCCGGTGCATAAAGCAGGCAGGAGATCATATTCGTCTTTCCGAGTAGTATTTCCAGATTAAATATAAGAGGGAAGCTCAGAGAGGTCAGAGGCTGAGATTGACTTTCAGGACGATGCGTTTGACATCCAAAGAGGGAGGACAGGCTTATTAAAAATGCAGTGTGGATTGCAAATCTGTCACACACCCAAGCCACCACGTGGAGCGAGAGGATGGATGAGGTGGTTATGGAGAACCTGCTGACAACAACAGCCTCTCGAGTGACGGGTCAGTGAATAGTTTGCTGCTATTCAGCATTGTTTTGACAGAAACTACACCAAGCAACTGTGTGGCGTCCAAGGAGCAAACCTTCGCATCCAGTTGGAGGTTTGTTTATAATGTTGTGGTGGGAAAATATGACCATGAATGAGAATTAATCCCTGCATTGGCTTAAGAAGACCAGTTTAGTGAGGCAGAACAGGGAGGGGAGAGAGAAGTGATGGGGAGAATCGTGGGGATGGAGGAGAGGAGATGACAACAGCCATGATGGAGAAGAGCAGGCAACGCTACTGGGACATGCTGGGTGAAGCCTCCACCAGCTTCTGCTGTCTCCCTGGCTTTCCACTGCTGTGTCTGCTCTGGAGCATACTGGGTTTCACCTGCTCTACCGTTTCTTGGACACAGTGACTTTAATAGACAAAAGCTGATGGAGTCCGGCACACCGGTAAATGACAGGCAGGGAGCCACACTATCTGCAGGCAAAGGTCTTGCATGTCCCCCATCATTTCACTCCCTCTCATGTTTCATCCGCAAGCAGCTGCCTTATAACTGCCTTGCCACCTTGTTGACAGCTCCATTAACTTGCTGCAATTTGAACCTTGCCCATAAAAAGATCCACAATGGAAAATTATTCATGTTTGATGAAAATGAAAAAAACAACAGTATTAATCAGACATTGAAAGCAGCAGCTCTGGAAATGTTGCCAAGATGCTTCGTGGTCTTTAATTTGGGTTTGAGCTTACAGATGAGTGGATTATGCTATAAGTGCTCCATTTTCATCCTATACACGACACTCTGTCTCCAAAACCATCTCCCTTTCTCAAGAAATTGAAATTTCAGGCAGTGAAGCACCTGGGGAGACAGAGGCCAGATATCCTGGGAACTACAGATCAGGATGCAGTGGGGACCTGAGACAAGGGAATTATATTCCATGAGTCTTTACTGCAGTACACCAAAATTTTTGGTAAGGGAGGCGTTTAGTGTAGTTGCAAGACATAACATCAAAGTTGCGAGTAGATGTAACATCAAAGCATCCAAACAAACATGGCTTCCTACCAAATAGGGCCACCACCTTCTCCTGGCAAAGTTTAATCAGAATTTAAATATCTCAGTTTTTTGAGGGAACTGAAGAACATTTCTGTTTTATACACTTGTAACAGGACTGGAAAAGGTTCAGAGAAGGGCAGTAGGAAGGATGGGTGACTTCACATGGGGCAGTGGGGTTCCTGAATGCACAGAAACCACCTCCAGCTCAGACTGTCCCTGAGCTGACTGCAGCATGTGGGGAGGTACCATATGCACCTGCCTGTTCTCATTGTGAGAAAGTGAAAATTTCAGCTTATACTGCACTGAAGAAATAATATCTGCTTAGAGCCAGATGCAGTGTCCAGCAACAAAGTGTTTAAAATAAAGCAGTAACCAGGGAAGTTAATATTATGTACCATCTCTGTTATTTATCCACTAAAATTAGCACTTTGTACCTGCTGTGCAGTGGCTCTGATGCTGCACCAGACACCAGCCTCTGCAAATACCCCAGCTGGGTGCATCAGGCCATCCCAGGGAAAGAAAATCTTCTCTCTAGGTTGTATCTAGGATCATTAAGAGCATGCCATCATGGTAGCTCACAGCAAAAAATCAATCACAAGAAATGCCTTTGTGTTTCCCACTCCTGCTGATATATAAATATCTCTCTATATATAAAGGTAGCTGGAGGTGCAGCTTTAATATCTGAAAGAATGAGTAACTCCTGGTAAAGCTGCTCACGTGTGGGCGCACATCCATGCATTTGAAACCAAAAGCTATTGTGGAATCTGTTTAGGATCTTGCGTGACTTTCTGCATGCACCTCCTGAGATCGTAGGGCAGTCACCCAGTCCCAGTGTGTTGTTCATCTGGGAAAATTTTTTCCCCTCCTTACTTTCTACGACTGCTACACATGTCGTTTATCTTCCACAGTCAGTGGATCACGGTGCTGGTGGGAGTTAAGAGCAATGTAGGACTTACTAGTCAGGAGCTGCTGAGCAGATCTGAGGGGAGCCTGTCACTTTTCTGATTTTTGCAGAATAAATGCATTTTTATATCTATCAGAAAAGCAGCTGCCTCAGGCAGTAAAGGGAAGCTAGGAGAGACGCAACATGGAGTAAAATACTCCCTGTCCAGTAAACACTGTGAATGTCTTCTCAGTACCAAGGACCCTTCTGCAGGAAAGGAGGATGCTCATGTCCCCGGTGCTTACACCAAGTAAAAGTTTAGCCTGGCTTGGGTCCTAGATAAACTTTCAGAGAGGGTCACACACTCAACCCAAACCGGGGTCATGTGCCCAACCCAAATGGGTCGGGAAACAAAGGGCGACAAGCAGTACACGAGCACTCCTCCCTGTTAGCAGTGGGCTGATAAGGAAGCTTTGGCGTGGTTAATGACATGCCAAGGGGATGAAATAATGTCTTGAAAGAAAGCACGGTGATAGGCAAGAGCCATATTTATGGGTGTACAGGGCAAATAACATTTCATACATATTTCAGCACTTCCAAGATAAAAAGAAAAGGTTTTCTTACAGGTCTTCTGGGACAGATAAGAGGATTTATAATAGCTACATTTCTGGCCCATAATCCATAGAAATGCATATATTTGCTTCACATGCCAACTATGACATAGAGACGAACTACATGATCAGCTTATTCCATTGTGTAACTGGGGCTGTAATAATTACGGCTGATCTTTCTGTGTTTCTCCTCGGCCCAGCAGAGCGTGCAGCTGTACTGCCCTGAGCAGAAGTCATTGTATGGCTGAGAGTGGACCATGGTTCTGGCAGTGGGGTGCATGTCTCTCACGCCAGGACTTGGCCATTTAGCTCTCCCCTCTCCTCTCCTGGCCCACCTCCTCTAGTAAGTCAACTCTGGTTTCCCACCATCACAACTGGTTTAAATTCAGTGGTACCCTTCCATATGAGAGTTATTTGGGGATCTATCCAACAGGCACTCATCACCTCCATCCCTCTCCTGCGGCACAGCTGCAATTCATTGAAAATTTGGGCAGAGGCTTGACACAAGGGGAGAGCCCTGGGGAACAGAGCCCTTTGCTCCACGCAAGCTGGCTCCAGAGAAAGACAGAGGCTGGAAGCACTCTGCGTGGGAAATAAGCATCTTCGACTGCCTCTTATAACCGTGGGTTACATCCAAACCTGAGGTTGAGGGAGACCTTCTAGCGACAGACCCAGGATCATGCCTAGACAGAGGACTTTCTTCGCTTTGCCTATTAACAGTTTATTTGAGCTTGAGATGTTATCTAGATGATCCCTTCCCTGTGCATTAGCATGGGTGTATTGTATTGGCATGCAGCACGGAGCTGTAAGATGTTATAAGGTAAATAATCCTTCCCTCTGCTTTCCTGCTTCAGACCTGCTGGGGCCCGTGCGATGGTACCTGTGTGCGCAGCAAGACAGCTGCAAGGTTGTGCACTGAAACACGTAGGTGAACATGCTCTGTTTTTTCAGAAGCAGAGCAAAATCTTGCCTTAGCCCCTCTTGGAAAAGCAGCCTGGCAAAAATGTTTTGCCTGACAAGACTGGAGCCTCTGAAACAGCATCTGGGGGTCAGCTCACCAGCAGGCTAAGCCCACCTTGAAGACTTCAGCCAAGCAATGCTAAGAGCATCTCACCCTGAGCTGGACACACTGTGCAGGGGCTTGTGGTGTCTGTAGATTTACAGGACTGGGCAACAGAGAAAAGAAAGTGATGCTGCCCCTATGCACCCTATTTCTAAGCCTTTCTGTTCCTACCTGTCAAGAAGAATGTGAAAAAGAGGGTTAAAAAATGTTCTGAAAATAAGACTTGGGGTTAAAACTTATACTGTTCAGTTCAGCCCAGTTAAAAGATGGAGAGAAGACTGGTCAGAGAGACAAATACCTGGACGTGTTTTATGCCAGGACATGCATGTCCAGTGGGTTCCTGAGATGTCATCCAACCCTAGAAGGGACACCCAGGTCACACATGTTGAAAAGGGAGCCCAAGGATGTGGCAAGTGGTGGGTGAGTTATCACCCATGAAGCTACACCAAACAAAGGATCACTAAAGCTTCCCAGTTCACCTCCCCAAGTCCATGTCAGGGGGAAGCAGACAGATGATACGAGGACTACGGCTCTGTTTGGACTTCTAGCTTCAATCACCACCTCCTTCTGAGGTGCTGCTGCTGCTGCTGCTGCTGCTCACAGACAGGCCACAGAATTTCCCCCTGGCAGAAAATCTGCCTTCATGTCTCTCTGACACAGATTGTGTCTCTGTGGTCCCTGACATGGAGCAAAAAGCACCAAGTCTCCAGGGATGAAAGTAAAGTTTGAAGAAAACTGTGGGATCCTGAAACAGCCATTGATAAGGGGATGCGCAGGAAGGCTGGAGGATGGGTGTTCACATACGTGCTGCCTGACATATCTTTTAACTGCCCACCAGGCCAGCAGGGAGCACTTGATCTGACAGATGGTTTTCTTCAGCCTGGACAAGCCACGGGGGACATCATACCCACCCACACTTCCCAGCTTCCGCTCCCAGGCTCTCCTAAATCCCAGCGAAGAACCCCACTGACCTTTCACACAAACGCCTGGAGATTAGTAGCTGCCCTCAAAATGTCCACATCCTCCTCTGAGAAATGCCAGGATTACTGCTCCTGAGGAGGATCCAAGTTTCAAGTGTTCCTTTCATGGACAGTCTCCTCAAAGTGTCAAGAAGCTGTCACTGTGAAGGTCACTTTGGATCCCATGTTGGCAGCATGATCACCACCACACTGAGCTCCAAATAATTTCGAATAGTCTGTGAATGGCTCATGCAAACTTGAAATTGCCCACAAAAAACACAACGGGTGACAAAAGCCAAACTGGTGTCCCCAGTCCAGGACCCAGTAGGTGAGGCACAGCATCAGCCATTTACATCGGCTCCACACCATCTCGATAGTTCTCCACAAAGAACGGGAGGAAGGATCAAGAGATGGGTAGGAAACCTAGCTAACCAGACCATCTCACCTCAAGGTCAGAAACCAGCAACTGGGCCACATGGCCATCCATGCCTCACCCAGGGCACGGGTCCTTGAGAAGCAGAGATTCCCCTTGTCTTTAATTTAGGATGTTGGTCTAAGGCAGACACATTTTTCTTTAGCGATGCAAGTCACGCAGCCCAAAAGCATGTGGGAGCCAGAGGCTGTTCTTGGCTCAGGGTTTTCAGCTCTAGAAGAAGCTTCCAGATGTGTTACGGGTTGTATGTGTGTTGCCCATTGCTGTGGGATCTGAGCTCTTTCTGCATAAAATCGATAGCGAGTAATGGGAAAATTTCCTGGACTCTTGTATGCGTCTCTCTCCTTTTTTTTAATATACAAATATGTGTATAGAAATAAACAGTATTTCTCCAAATTATGTTTGGAGAAGGTTTTTGATTTAGAGAAGATTCACTCCTCACTTATTTATTTTTTGGCTGGTAGAGTTATGAGGTTAGCGGCAATGCCAGTGTCGTCTTTATGGTAGAAAGGCTTTTTACAAAGAGGGGAGGCATTTAGTGGGGTTTAAAGCTGGTTAAGCTGGTCTCGCCTGATCTCTTCCTGTAGCTTGCTCCCTCTTGCTGGTTTTCCTCAAGCAAGAATGCTTTGTCACTAGCCTTGCCCTGGGCTTTGTGATCAAATGCTGAAGCCCATATAAACAGCTTTTGTACTTTCTGCCTGGAAAACCTCTTTGTCTCCTTACAGAAACATTTTCTCACAATTTCTTTGGGCAGAAACCACTTTCCAATTGAAATAAAAGCCTCACTTTGGCTGTCTCCAAGCCTCTTGATTGTATTAAAATGCACTGGATGCATCAACAAATTTTAATTCCACCTCAAGATAAAAAAGACCTCTCAAACACTTAACTGTAATGTCTCAGCTTGGGATCATATTCCAGTCTCCATCCTTTTTGTTGAAAATAGAAAGTTATTTCTGGTGTTCCATCCTCTAGGTCTCAAAGATGGCCCCGAGAGTAGGCTGGGTTGGCGATTTTTGTGAATTTCTAAACTGAGAAGGAGTTTGTGGAAGATGTCTGGTCTTATAATAAATACAGGGAAAAAAAGCAAAACCTTGCTGGGGACCTGGCATTTTATAGGCTTCTTGCAGGATGTTGGTGGAAAATTTTGAAAGCTCTTGCTTTTGGACCAGTTTGGGACAAATTAAAATTTTGCTGCTTCTTATTTCCCAGGCAAAAATACCCACTAGAAAGCCTGTGATTTTCAGACAGCTCATCTACAACCAGCTCACTGCAACGACACAGCTTGTTCCCTGGCTCAACTTGTTGATTTCCATGTTTTTTACTATCCTGGTTTCTATCTTTCCTGCAATATGCCTTTCCACATCCCCAGGCACTGATTCCCCCTTCCCATTAAATGAGCTTACAGATAGCCATTACAAGTTGATTTATCTTCTTAGAAACATGTTTTCTATCCCCAAACGGTTACAGGTCTTGGCTTGGAGAGAAGATAAATTAATCTTTTTAGAAAACACACTGGGGGTCATTGGGAAGTGTTTGAACATAAATTGCCAATTCAAACATATTCTCTTTTACTATCTGTGCTAAAGGAGCACCCCAGGGCTGATCGACTCTTGTCCTCCTGCTGAATAGACCTTTATTGGGCTTGGTGAGGTTCCACAGCCTGCGTCACCCACTCATCCAATTTAGGGGAGAAATGTGTCACAGACCAAGGGGAGTGATCCTCATCAAGACATTTTGGAAGCAATACACACTTTAGCGATAACAGACTGATCTGGTTTAAGCACGGCTTGACCGTGAGGTAGCAAAGCTGGCGCAGCTGCTCGCCACGTGTGCGTCCGTGGAGCTCTGCCCCAGGAAGGGGACCATGGGAGATGGCTGTGCTCCCTGTTTCTCTAAGGCTGAACTACTGCTCAACGTGAGCTTCCCACCTACAGCTGAGTAAAGATCTTTAGTCTCTGAAGAATGATAAGGTTGATCACTAATGGACTGGCCACTTGCTAGCTGACTCTCAGAATGCAAAATTTTAAAAAATTGAGGTTTTTTTCTTTAAGTGTATCTGTTTATTTTATGCAATATTTGCACTGCATTTTTCTTTATTTTCAATGAAATTCGCTCAAAGTCTTCTCCTTGGAATGTTTGGTTTCTGGGCACAGTTTCCTTCAACATCCATCACATCCCACATCACTTCTGGTGATCCTGCCAGTGTGTGGCTATATTTGAGAGGCTGGATATCTAATGAGCACAGCCTAGAACATAAATTCTTTGAATAAATATATTCCCCTATCTCCTCACCCTTGCTACGTGTTAGTGGCTTCAGCTTTGGTACTCCAAGAAGATGCTTCTGGATGCCACTACCCAGCCCTGCTTGGCACAGCTGTCCCACCAGCTGAGACCACTCTTTGCTGCCGCCCCACATTTATGTCCTTCCTGTATTTGCGTTTGAAGTAATCTCAACTGGAAGGGCCAAGGGACAAGAAATTGTTCCTGTGCTGGCATCCCACATGTGCCAAGATTTATATCTCCTGTGGAACTGGATTTGTTGGATGTACTTGAACACTGACCACGTCAGGAGAGCTCATAGAGTTCAGGGGTGAAGCAGCTTACAAACAGCCTTTAACTGGGCACTAACACAAAATGAAATTCAGCCTCATTCACAGCAAGTGACCATGCTAGCCTAAGGAGGAGAGGTTGTCATCACAGATGCAACAGCTAAAGAACACCACCCTGTCCCACAGCTAGCAAAGACAGGCAGGCAAGTTTACCTAAAGCAAGCTACAGAGTTGAAAGCAAAGGGGAAGAGGGAAAGAAAGGAAATCCTCATCAAATCCCCTTTTATATATTGCACTTCGTGCAGCAATACTGCCAGATGACTGAGCCATGAGGCCAAATTGTGCAATCCTGCAAAGAGCTTTGCGATAAAAATTGAGAAAGAAGAAGCTGCTGGTTTCTGTGGTTAAACCCAGCTGCCAAACACCCAGGACTGGAAAAGGTCCCACACCAGCTCCCTTTGCCCACACTGCTGCCCCTGAGCTTTTGCAGGGGGCAGAGTCCCTGAATCAGCTGCAAACCAGAGATCCCAGCACATTAACTACCCTGGAGAAGCAGAGGAACAGGAAAAGTGTGGAAGCAGAAGGATACAGGCTCTGTGTCACACCACGATGCTCCTGTGCTTGATGCAGGAAGCACCAGAGACGTGTGACACAGCTTCCAGGCAGGGACAACACCACGGTCCGCTAACTGCCGGCCAACGGGCAGCAAACCGCCTTCAGCTCGGTTGCACAAGTGGATTTACTGGATTAGCAGAGCTGGGGTATTTGGGTAAGAGGGGTCCCTTCCAGCAGACCTGGTGGGGATGAGGGAAGGGAGGTGCCAAAGCTGCAGTTCTCCTCTTTGTTTCTTAATTGGAGTTGATTTTACAAGCAAACAAATATTTGCTCCTACATTCTCCCTTCTCCTTCCGACCCTTCATGTTGCTATTAAAAGGGAGAAAACTTCTCAGTTTGATGGAGAACTCGGAGCCTTCAGAGCATTACAGGTGAGTGTGGGGGAAACAGTTGTTTTCCCGTTGCCAGGAATTAAGATCTTCAAGGAACTCCTGACCTGCAGGTCGCCCACAGACAAGTGTCCATCCCATGGCAAGGTGTGGATGGGTGGCTGACGCAGCACAGGTACTGTGCTGCTGTTGCCTTTGCTAGAGAAACCCTGCAGATAATCAGAGTATAAAAGAAAAGCAAAAAGTCTGCAGCACTGTCCTCCCCCCTAACCACCTCATGACGGCTTTTAAAGTGCTGGCGAATGTTTATCATTTCCCACTAAGCCCTTTTCCAGAAGGTAGGAACTAAACACACTCACAGCTGTTTCTGTGATCCTGCGCAGCAGGGGGACAGCCGAAAGATTTTTTTTTTCTTCTCATTTTTCCCTTTGTGACACTCAGCTGATCTCTCCTGGGCTATGGCAGTGGAAGGAATTAACACTGCTCTGGGATGGCAGAGGATGTGACATGCACGTGTCCTGTGAGTGAAGCCACGGAGGGGCAGGGATGCTCGGTGCCTTTGGTCACTGCACGTCATCACCCAGCCTCGTGTGCCCCTTTGCTTGGGAAACCATCCTGGGATGCGGAATGAGCATCTCGCTGAGCACACTGTCCCCTCGTGTCCTGTCACCCTCTGTCCCACAGGGTGGGAAGGATGCTGACAGCATCTCCTGGGACTTGTGAGGGATCACTGTAGCTCACACGGGAAATCAGAGAAGCCCAAAGGCTCGTCCAAATCAACCTGAACCACGCGCTTGGATGTGGGTGTGGGTACACATTGCCTGGCAGGCTGTGAAGGGAGGGAGAAGCCCATCCTGTGAATATATGAGCACCGCAGGGCAACATAAGGGCAAAAGTAGACGCCAATTAATTGGAAAAAGCTTCCAGTTGGAATCTGCACTATTTTCTGGACTTTTCACCAACATACCTGGCACACTAGATGCTCCAGCTGACACAGCAATCCAGATGTCACTCAGGTCAAAAGGCATTGCAGCAACATCAGCAGACTGGCCAACATGGACAGTACATCACAGGTCATGAACTTTCTGAAGTTCCTCACTTTGCAGCACAGACTGTGTGTAGACACCACTTGTGCAACACAAGCAGATCTTCCTGTTTAGAAATGGGTTCTCCGGCACCCTCAGTGACTTCTGGACTTTCCCAAGTAAACTCAGGCAGGGCAGAATGTGGGGAGTGGACATCCCTGCCCAGCCCTGCCGTGTGGGTTACAACTCCCAGTCCTACTTTGTGTTTACCGTGTGATATTCAAATGTACCATGTACACATGAATGTACAAGTGCCTCCTGCATGGCCATCGCCTCTGTTCCCTTTTTCCAGGTTTCTCACACAGTCACACAACACTTTTCCTGCATTAACATCTGGGGTCTTGGCTGTAAAACTCAAAGCAAAAACATCTTTCCCTCCTGCTCTAACACCTTTACAGCACCCCACCTCCCTCCTCTCCAACTCAAACATTCCCCATTGGGGTCCCCTAGCAAACACCTTCTCCTTGGCCCCGGGGACATGCTGGGTCTCTCTTACATGTTCCTCTGTGGGTTTCTCTACCCCCATACCCCAACATCAAGTGTAGCATCACTGCAGACCCCTGGAGAGCCTCTGACATCCATCTGTCCCAGCCCTATCCATCCAGTGATGCACTATTCTTAGAATAATTAAAAAAAAAACCAAAACCCACAAACCAGAGGAAGAGACATAGCTACCAGAATTTCACTTAAGTCTGTGGTTATATTAGTCTCAGAGTCCAGTGATTTGGATTCTTCTGCATCTCGCAAAATTATCTGTGAGCTAAAAATATGTGACCTTTACAAGGGGAAACACATAAATCTGTCTGGACTCCACACGTCACCAAACTTTCAGGGTAAAGAGCATTCTGCAGTCTCTGGTTTATTTTTCAACTTCACTTCTGCAATCATAAATGTCTATTAGTGCCGAAAAACTAGAATTGAACTGCACTTCAGAAAAAGTGCAGCATGCCATAAACTAGACTCAGATTAATGTACATTTTGGTCTGTTTGAAAGTGCAAATTAGTCATGCAACTTTAAAACATTCAGAGAAATATCTTAGAAAGGCAAGTATTTTGTTTTCATGACTGGTACCTGGCTATTAATAAATTAATTAGTGTAATAACTATAGTTCTTGGCTATTAATTACTCACTGAGATAGAGGTCACTCTATTCTTGTCCCCAAAATTACTTGCTTTAAATCTGTTATGATCTTATGGACAAAGACTTCTCCAGTCTGCTCCATTCTTGTAAAAGTTTGGCTACTGCCAAATCAAAACCACTTTAGCAAGTGTCCCCATTTCCCCACAGAACCACTCTCCGCTGCGGGCTCTGGCTGCTGACCCAGCACAGAAGATGATACACTGAGGTCCATGGGTACCCAAGCACGTGGGTATGTCAGGCTCAGAAGACCCTCCTGAGTCATGAAGCAATCATCACCAAGTCCCCACAACCCTACACTGAGCGGTGGGCCAGCAGCAGTGTAACTGCAGCAGTCTCTGTGCTCTGATTTCTGCAGGAGATTGGTAGTGCTGGGGGGGCAGTGAGGGATCAGATCTTTATCAGCAAAGGGAGGGGATTCCTCTGCTCTCGTGAGACCCCCCTTGCAGTGCTGCATCCAGCTCTGGGGTCCTCGGCACAGGAAGGACATGGACCTGTTGGAGAGGGTCCGGAGGAGGCCACAAAGATGGTCTGAGGGCTGGAGCACCTCCCATACGAGGACAGGCTGAGAGAGTTGGGGTTGTTCAGCCTGGAGAAGAGAAGGCTCTGGGGAGACCTTAGATCAGTTTCCAGTGCTGAAAGGGGGCTGGCTACAGGAGAGATGGGGAGGGGCTCTTTATCAGGGAGTGTAGGGATAGGATGAGGGGTAATGGGTGTAAGCTGAAAGAAGGCAGGTTCAGATCAGATATTAGGAAGAAGTTTTTTCCTGTGAGGGTGGTGAGACACTGGCCCAGGTTGCCCAGAGAAGCTGTGGATGCCCCATCCCTGGAGGGGTTCAAGGCCAGGCTGGATGAGGCTTTGAGCAACCTGGGCTAGTGGGAGGTGTCCCTGCCCATGGCAGGGGGGTTGGAACTAGACAATCTTTAAGGTCCCTTCCAACCCAAACCATTCTGTGATTCTAAGATTCTATGAAAGTAGCTCTAACAATTCTAACAATAAATGTATTGTCCAGCAGAAAAGTCCTATGTGAAGCATGCACTAGAGCTTTTTGAACAGGATAGGGGAAAACCAATGGGGAGTCCAATCTGAATGAGTTTTGTGTTGGATTCAGTAGAATAATAAAAAGTGCATGGAAGGGCCCTGAACCCGCTTGCTAGGAACTTGGACTGCCGTAATTTTCCTTCAAAAAAGTGGAGTCTTCTAAGCACTGTTCAACATAAAAGCATTGAAATCGGTTGCCGTGGTGTGTTTCACTGTTTAGATGATTGCTCACCCTCTCCCCGCGAGCAATCAGGGTTGTGTAGTAGTAAATGTGGTCAGGCCACTCTGCAGGAGAGGAGCCGACAGCCAAGAGCAACGCCGGCGCCTGCAACACAGCACAGTGCGAGGTGGGGACAGCATCTGGGTCCTGCATGGTCTCGTGATCCACAAAAGAGCCATCATCACAACCTGGGGGGAGGAGGGAGGGCACCAGTAACAGATGGCTTGAGTGCAGGATGGATGCGCTCTCTCCTCCTAGATCAGCACAAGCCCTGAAAGCCACGAGGTTCAGAGGAACAAGCCGGGCTGTGGTGAAGTTCTTCCCTGCTGCAGTCAGTGTCGGCATTGCAACTCTCCAACAGTTCCCCATCCCCAGTCACTGTGTAAATGCACCCATCTTCATGCCAGCACAAGGATGGCAATGTGGGGTAGGAAGGACGAGAAGATGGACTGCCCATTTTGGTGTCATCCTGGTCTGTAAGGAATAAATGCAGCAGTGGTGGCTTGGACTCTGGACACCAGCACCCCGATCAGAAAGGCTGCACTTCTCTGATGGCATTAGACAGGAAAATGAGGCAAAGAGCCTTGGAAGACTCTTTCATCTTTAATCACCAGTGATGTTGGCAGAAATATGATCTAAAACTGTTCTGCTTTCACAAGATGCAAACAACATGCACAGCCCTACGACGTCTCAGTGCAGGGGTTCGTCACGTCCCCCATTAATGGACGTGTTCCTGCTCAGCAATTTATCCCCAGCTTTGCTCCAACCCCTGTCTGTGCAGATGGCACGTGGGGGAATGAGCTATACATCAGCCGCAGAGCTGGAAGTTGACTACAGCATGCATCACAGTGTGAAGCATGCAAAAATGCAGAATCTGGAGAACAACATCCCCACGCTGAGGTTATATTAAAGCCAGTGAGCCAGGAACAGCCCATACAATGTGCATGTTGGGGAAGGACAAAGATGCAGTGGAAACAGAATTGTTAATATTGCATGATTCATTAAATGCATATTACACCGGGCAATAGTAGAGGGGAGAAGGTTACTACCTCCTTTATCACCCCAGGAAATCCATTTTTGGTATAGGTGTGCAGGAATACAGGGAGTTCTTAAGAAGAAAGGGTCTGGGGACTCGCTGTGGCCCTTCCTGCACTGCTTGTCCATGGGAGAGAGACACCCTCACCTCTCGCATGGGCTGTCACGTGCATTTACAACTTCATAGCAGCATGAGTACAGAGGGTTAGGATTGTATAAACCAGCTCCTGCCCTGACAAGCCTTGGCAGTATAGAGCTGGTGATGTGCTCCCACACTTGGGTGCTGGCCGGGCTGCTGGGTTTGGGTCCAGGCACACTGAGCTCACATTCTCCATGCTTTGGTTGCCATCAACACCAGCCTTTCTCTTGACCTTGGTCAAGAGATTTTCTGGTCTCTGCTTATAAAACCCTCTGAGGGAAGTGGACCTCCCTGTCCTGGACCAAGACCAACACTTCAGCTACACCCATGGTTCACAATCAGTTTAAGTCAATCTAAAATTACATTGTCATCCAAAGATGTGGTCCTGCCTACTCCCTGCCCTGGCCACATGATCCTGCTTGCTTCTTTGTGCCAGTACAACTTGTTGTGCAGATACCAGCAGGTTGGATCAGTTTGGTGGGTCATTTTTCATCCAGATGAACAGGCTGACCTGCCTCACCATGCGGTTTCACAACTGCCAGCCTGGCACAGTGGTGGTGGCAGGAACGCACGGCCAGGGATGGGGTGGGTTAGGAAGGGATAAGGAAGCAGGACTGCCCCTTTTGGCAGCCAGACAGAGCTGGATTGGCTTGAATTACTCGTGGAAACCTGCTTTTAATTTTCTCTTTGGTAAATACGAGTAATTCTCTTTTAATGGGGAAGTTGTGAGGCTCCATTCTGTTTCGGAGGCACTCTGACCACAGCATCTTTCTGCAGATCATAACTGAGTTAAGTGTGTTGAGCAAATAATATTTCAGCTGCTAACAGTTGAGCCAACAGCAGGGTGATCACGATTTAATCTTCTATTTCGCAGGGGGAGACCACGCTGCTCTTTCACAAAGCCTTTTTCATCACAATAGTATTCCCTGAATCAAAGGCTCACAGGTGTGATTTTTGGCTGGGAACAGTTGCATTCTTATCAAACATATTCTGCTTTCCAAGCACAAACAGCCTTCAAATCCTCACCATTCAAGAGAATTGCGTTCCAGAAAAGGAAGGTGTTGCCTTCCTGTGAGTTCAAAGGCCCATCAGGAATGTGGTGGTTAGGATGCTGCTAACAAAGCATCCTTCATCACCAAGGAACAATTCCTAGTAGTAAACCAAGCAAAAATGCCTACAGGAGGCTAAAACCAGCAGAATTTCAAGAAGGAAGAAAAGTAAATTCAGCCATCATCAGTGAGAAGAAGGCTGCCTTTCCCTTTCTTTATTTTTTGCAGCACCTAAATCAAAAAACCCCACACTTCTTAGATGTAAGCAATGCCCCTTTCAAAACTGATGGAGTAAAACGGACATCTCTTTCACAGACAAGTTGAAGTGCTGCTGAATTTTCTTGTTGCTTTTTGTAGGGATACTACCATGTAATAGTCAATGGCTATGCAGTTTGGGAGGCTGGGTTAGATGTACATAAAGATTGCTTTTGCCCTTTCAGGCTATTCATTTTGGCATATGGATTTCTTTCAGAGTGCCTTCTTTTTGCTACATCAAAATTCTGAAGAGAGACAGTGATTTCTAATCCTCTAGAGGACCTTACATGGCCATACCAGCAGAAATGAGCAATTTTATCCTGCGGGGATGCGGGAATGTTGTAAATGAGAGGCTCCCAATATGCAAGATGTAAAGGAAGGCAGTTCCTTTCCCAGGCACATGAAGCAGGCAAACCTTTCACAGTCAGCTATGTCTGATTTCCAACATCTTACGAGAAATCAATGGAATTTGCTACAAATTCATTTCTTGGGTGTTTTAGTATTGACAGTCTTCCTTGCAGAATTTATGTGAGCCATGGATTGAGGCCAGCAGATCATCCGAGCCTGCGGACTGCCTGCCGGGGCATATCCTGGACTAAGGCAGGAAGGTGGAAATAAAAGGATGGAGCAGTTCTCTGGTGTGGGTGGGATTTGTCCATACCTCACCGGTGATGCCTTGTTGCTCTGTAGGGAGTCGTTCACCCCAACTCTTTTAGGACAGCTTCTTATCCTTGGTTATGCTGGGGGTACCCTTAGGAGAGAGCAGGGGACCGAGTGGGGCACGGAGCCCATCTCTCATCACCTACAGCAAACCTCCCTGTTTGCACAGGGTGGAATAGAGCCCTGTTGCAATGCCAGCGATAGCTGTTGGGGTTATTGCAGGGACACTGCTCCCTGCTTCACCCAAACCTGCTCCAAACCTCCTCGGTCCTGTGCTGAGCCAGGAAACCTGGGACATGGGGGGCAGCATGGATAAACAGAGAGGGCAGGAGTTCAGAGAGGGGCAAGGCTGAGCCATGTGTCAACCTTCAGGCCAAAGCTGGGAGGAGAAACCGATCCTTCCCCTGCTGCAGAGGGCTCGGGAGGGGAGGAAGGCTCTGCAGGACAGACAGGGAGGTGAGGAGCCCCTACACAGATCTGAAGTGTGTGCTGTTTGCATAGGCTGTTCTGTGAAATCTGCGTTAAAAAAGGAGCCTGACCAAAACTGGAAGACAGTATCTCCTTGTCATAAATGTGCAACAAGCTGGGCCGGTGATCCAGACCTGACATCCCAGAAGGAACCATCACCCTGGTGTTAGGCAGAACCTTCCAAGCTTGGGGTACTGGAGCTGCCAAGTGAAAAGAGACTCTGTGGTGGACTTTTTGGTAAATACAAGGCAGAAGACTTTGTTTGTAAGAATCTCCCTGAAGTAAGAAGAAGGAGAATCTGCTTAGGAGGTGCTCAATAAGTTGAAAACACACCACAGTGCTCTGTACTACATGTTTTTTCCTTAGAGATAGGAGGAAAGAGAAGCCCCTAGCTGAGCTGCAGCAGTTTATGGTTGCAGCTAGCAGACCTGCTATATAAAGCACCTCAATATAGTAGGAAGGGGGACAAAGGAGGGGAAGGGGAAATGAGTTGCCATGAGGGAGATAGCTGCCAGAATTTTCTTGTCTCAGCAAAGCAGGGCTTAATGCCTTCTGCAGACAAGGAAACAGCCTTCCACCGCTGCCCCTTCCCAGACCACGGGGACGGCAGATAGCGGGGTAATAAATCTGTCAGTCCCTCGGCAGAGACACCTCCCCTCCGCATTCCTGTGCGAACCTGCAAAGGATTATTAGCTGAATATCTCCCTTTGAAATCAAAGCTGAACTTCCAGAGCTCCTAATCTGACCCTGGCAGTGTATCAGGTCGTAGAGCCCCACAAGTCTCTGAATAATAACAGATATGGTATGATAGGAAATGGTATCGTTCAGAGTAAAGAAAGATCAGCATCAGATCCCTCCATCCCAGTCACCTGGGGGATTCCTTCCCGAACATCCCCACCCTTGGTTTCAAGCCAGCCAAAGGACAAGGATAAAAAAGTGTTTAAAAACTAAAGTGGAGAGTACCTCACTTCTAAATTATTCCTGAAAAAAAGTGTACCTTGCTGTATTACATTACCCGTGTCCCCTGGAAGACCCAGAACATTAATCGCACATGTTCACCACACTCCCCTTAGGTAAGAAGAAAGACAATGTGATGCCAAATTCCTGTATCAATTTAGTAACTTTGCTAAGCTGTTCCTTATTATTCCATTTGCAGTCCTGATGTGCAGTGTAACTGTTCTGGGCATTTGCCTTCCAGCTCCACCTGCACAGAGCAGCCCGGCAGGATGAGTGAAGCACAGCGTTGGAAAATATATACCCATTATCTTATTACCCTTTGCCATCGCCAGAAAACCATAATGACTGAGGACCAAAATACGTTAAAAGCCTTTGAACTGATCATTTACAGAAAATCACTGGCATCATTGTAGTTGGGTATTTCCAGAGATTAGCAGGTATCATGCTGCTGTGATGCATTTCATGATACAACCAGGAAAGATGACATAAGAAGGGAGCTGAAAGATCAACATTGGTATCAAACATCAATACTTTAGGCAGCTATTTTATGAAACTAGAATTTTCTGATGTACAGCATGCTGAATATTAATAAACATATCAGAGCTGATCCAAGTTTTCCATCTTGCCTTTTTGCTTTGTTTTGTTTGCCAAACAACAACAACAGAAACACAAATAATTTCTGGCACAATGTGTGCTTGCGCTTTGGGGGAATGAATAAAACCTGAAATTACAAAATGCATATTCAGGTCTCTGTGCTGTTCCTGTTCAAATCATTCTGACTTTGGGAGGAACAGCAGAGGAAGCAGGATCGGGATGGGTTTCAGTCACTTCCCCAAACTTGCCTCAACTTTCAGTTTTTCAGTGTTAAAGGAGTTTATCTTTTCCTCCCACCTCTGCTTTCCTGCTGGCCATGCTCTTGGACTGTGATTTCTCAGGTGACAGGCTGGGTTAGGGACTCACATCCCTCTGAATTTTCCTCTTAGCCCTTCCCTTCCTACAAGAGTCCACCACCCCTGTGGCTGAGCTTGAGCTAACCACACGGATCTAAAGCTGTGAGCAAAAACAGCTCATGGAGCTCATCAGCCCAAATCCCCACATTATTTGGTTTGTTTTGGAGGGGGCAGGAAGGAAGGGGGGGAACACCACCCTCCAGATCCTATGTCTAGCATTTCTTGTCATATATTACACAGATTTGCTAAGGCAAATGTGCTTTAGGGAGAACATTAAGAAATAAAAGAAAAGGCAGGCTCAGAGGAGAGGAAAGCATGGCATGTGGGAAAGGACCGAGGGGCCAGACCCATGCACTGCGACAGCTGTCAGAGCAGAGGTTAAAATCACAGTGACACTGTATTTTAGAAAATAAACCCATCATGAGAAACCCATCAGATGAGATTAGACTTCTTTCCTGTAATGCCTTGGTGCATCTCGGAGAGCAGCATGGTTTCTTTAAATTACCTCCATGATTGAGTGCACCCTCAGCAAGTTTGCTGATGACACCAAGCTGTGTGGTGTGGGGACACGCTGGAGGGAAGGGGTGTCACCTGGAAAGGCTGGAGAGGTGGGCCAATGCAAACCTCGTGAAATTTAACAAGGCCAAGTGCAAGGTTCTGCACGTGGGTCAAGGCAATCCCAAGCACAAATACAGGCTGGGCGGAGAATGGATCGAGAGCAGCTCTGAGGAGAAGGACTTGGGGGTATTGGTGGATGAGAAGCTCAACATGAGCCGGCAGTGTGCGCTTGCAGCCCAGAAAGCCAACCGTGTCCTGGGCTGCATCAAGAGAAGCATTAGCAGCAGGTCAAGGGAGGTGATTCTCCCCCTCTACTCTGCTCTCGTGAGACCCCACCTGGAGTACTGTGTTCAGATGTAGGGCCCCCAACATAAAAAAGACATGGACCTGTTGGAGAGAGTCCAGAGGAGAGCCACAAAATTAATCAGAGGGCTGGAGCACCTCCCCTATGAGGACAGGCTGAAAGAGTTGGGGTTGTTCAGCCTGAAGAAGAGAAGGCTCTGGGGAGACTTAATAGCAGCCTTCCAGTACCTGAAGGGGGCTACAGGAGAGACAGGGAGGCACTTTTTATGGGGAGTGTAGGGAGAGGTAAAGGGGTAACTGGTATAAGCTGAAAGAGGGTAGATTTAGACTAAACATTAGGAAGAAATTTTTCACTGTGAGGGTGGTGAGGCAGTGGCCCAGGTTGCCCAGAGAAGCTGTGGATGCCCCATCCCTGGAGGGGTTCAAGGCCAGGCTGGATGAGGCTTTGAGCAACCTGAGCTAGTGGGAGGTTTCCCTGCCCATGGCAGGGGGGGTTGGAACCTGGTGATCCTTTCAACCCAAACCGTTCTATGATTCTATGATTTACATGGTCCTGATTTACATGGTTCAGGAGAGCATCCAGGACATGCAAAAACTCAGCCTGGGCTCAAATATTCCCCCTCTTGTGCTGGAGCATGGCTGTGCACGCACCAAGGGCAGGTACAACCTGTGGTCACTCTTGCTGCACCCACCTCCAGAGCAGGGAGATGATGGGGAACACACCACAAACCCCCAGTGTTTCCCCTTGTAACACAGATGAGTGGTAGCACATCTTCTTTGGTTACATGCCCATATGGGCTGAGCAAGACACCACTTCATCATGTCAATGATGTAAACTACTAAAATGATCGTAGCTTTGTCTAGCACCCAAGATAAGTCTCCTAGGAACAGCGTTAGAGCAAGCTGGGTTCCAGATGCTTCTTTATATCTAAATATATGCATTCTTCCCTCTTGGGGTTTAAGACCTGACTAAGCTTTGCTTCACAAGAGCTACCCCTTCTCACTGACCTTGCAACAAGGATGAACCTCTGAAATGAAATAGCACAGCTTGCACAGTCTGGACATTCTTATTGATCTGCCTGTTCTCCAGAGCCAGGCAAAGTGTGAGCTCAGACCCTGCCAGCCCTGAGCAGCTGATCCAAGGATACCCCACTTGCAGTACTGTTTATTTTATTACTTCAGATGGCCATCAGGGCTGCCAATGAACTGATGAGTGAGTGAGAAGAGAGGGAGAGCTGCTCCCAGTGGGGCAGAGGAGGGCTGCCCCCCACCTCCCCACATCCCTGCTCTCACATCCTCCAGACCCATGCCACTGTGATGCCACAAGTCTCCCACTTCAGTCCCCTTCAATCAGTAACTGTTTGGGGATTTTTTTTTTAATTTTATTGACAAGCAATGCCTCTAGCCAGGCAGATCTCAGTGAAACATTATGCCTGTTCTCTGAGTGTGTGATATTGCTGATTTTGTTGGAAAATCAAGCTCCTTCCTGTTGCTGGCAACATTTGTTCTTAGGCTGAGAAATGATGGCTGAAGGGAACTGAAACAATAGGATTCAACAAGCAGTTGCATCCAGGGGGGTTTCTCTACAATGCAATTCCACAAGCGAAACTAATGATGATGAAAAATGACGTAAGTGTTAATATTATCTCTAAGAAGTTAAATTACGCTAGCCTGGGGAGCTAAAAGAATGTTTTAATTAAAATCTGCTTGTGTCAGCCTTCTTCCCTATGCATACAAGCAAAGCCCGCCGGGAAGGTCCTCCTACAGAAATAACAAATCCCTCTGAAAACTGGAGAATCCCCCCAAAATTAAAGCTAGGAAAATAAAAGCAAGCAGTTTTTTAAGGCCACCAGCTTTAGCCAGAACCCCAATAACTGAGTCCAACCCCTGTAGTCCCTGGAGCCATGCTGGGGCAGGGGTAGCAGGCACCTTCACAGCCCTCTTTGAGAGCATCTCCCCTCTCCCCTTCTCGAGGGGCTCAGGATGGCAAGATGCAACTTCCTTCCCTTCCTGGGAAGCCTTTAAACACCGCTCTGTGTGTGTGCGTGACTCCAGGGATGCTCAACACAAAAGCCGGGCATGCTCGTAATAATGATGTCTGCTTTGATACTAAAGCACCGTTAATTTTATTTGCTCTCTGTGCCTCTAGGGTGTTCCTGTTTTTCTCAGCATCCATGAGGACTAGGAACATGCTCTGTTTTTTAAAAGACAGGAGGGAATATCACCTAGCGTTGGGTGAATGTCAGGCATGACCACCAGCTGCAAACCATCTCGGAGGAGGTGGGGAGGGAAGAGGCAAGGCACGTGCCTGGAAAAAACCCTGCAGAGATGGGGGTGAAGGAAGGCAGAGCAGGCCTGCCAGGTCTTGCACAGAGAGGTAAGAGCTTTTATTGAATGAGCTGCAGTGTGTGGGGGGAGAGCAGACAAGCTCTGAGGTGCATAAGCCCTCTCCTGTGCCTACCCATCATGGTTGCAGCTCCCGTTTCAGGCCACTGAGGACAGGCTGGAGAAAAGCACCAGCAAGTCATGGCCAGGAACCAAAGAGGGATTCCTGAAACCCATTCATTTCCATCTACTATTATTCCCTTATATAAAATCATACAAAGAAAAAGACAATCGTAAAGGAAAGGTAAGGAGCAGAAGAGGTTATGGGAGCAACTCGTTGCTCTTAGTCTGTCTCCAAGAAGCCACCAGCAAGAGGGACGAGCCCACCCCAGCCTCTGCCAGGGCCTGGGAGGAGTGCAGACCCAAAGGATATGAAAGCCCCAGGCAGCAAAGATGAACCCAGAAGGCCGTGGCATCCACGAGGTGATTGCTTGAACAATCTGAGCAGGAACCATTTCATTTGACCAGGGAGGCTAGAAAGGCCACAGCTATATATGCAAAGAGTCTGAGAAATGTCCCGACATGTCACAACAGTGGGTGCCTTCAGCTGTTGAGTTTGGGCCAGCTAAGCCTTGTGAAGGTGAGAAGCAAGGGAAGGAGAAGACTTCTGAGGTGACACTGCTTTGTTTTGTACCCCTTTCCTAAGGCAGAGCAAAACACCTGGAAATGTCCATCTCCAGCAAAAAGGAATCATGTCAAGAGGTCTATTGGCAGTTACTGTGACTTTCAGAGGGAGTCTTGTAGACACAGAAATTCTCTTTTCTCCTGCTCTTCTACCTCACCCATACATCTACCATTATGTATCATTTCACAGCCATTTCTGGACCTTAAATACTTCTTGTTTGCACTATTCTGAGTTAATTACACATGAAAAGACCCCATCCTGCTAGTGAGATTCTTCTGCCAATGGATGATGAGTCAGAGTAAGTAATTTTCATTTACAGCTTCAGTTTATTGTTTGAACTTCCTGAGAGATGGGACTGCCACTCTTTCCTTGCAGGAGCTGTGAATGATTTCAGACCAGAGGATCTCAAGATCTAGGACTTGATTTCACACACTTTTCTGTTAAACAAAATTATTTATAATACCAGATGATATACTGCTGAATTCTTGTTCAATGAAAACAAACTTGTCTGAAAATGAGATTGCAACTTTTGAAATGATTTACATGATTATATTTGGCTGAAACAAGAAAAATCTATTCCTGTGGGGTTTTTTTAATTATTCATTTGTAAATGTCACAATTAAGAAAAGCAGCAAAACTTGTGTATAATGGGAATTGTATGGTAACAGCATAATGAATATTAGATGCATCTGTCAAAGGATCATATCAGATTGAATAACAGCAGAGAAACTGGAAGAAAAACTCTTATGTATGTCCTCCAGAGAGTGGAGAAAAACACGACATGAAGGACTGATGTTCACTCAGGTTTTGAAGCTGAGCAGAGAGAAGCAGAACTGAAACTGATTTTTGCGTTATAAGACATATTTGCTTTTAACCTCTAGAAGGCCATGTATCTTCTCAGCAGGGAGACAGCTCATACCAAGAAGTTTTGGCATATAAAAGGAGTGGTCTGGCAGGGTCTGGAAGGTCCACAGAAGCTGGCAGCAGACAGAAGAGCTTTTAGACAGGTTTGTGGAACCAGAGGAAGAGTTGGGCTTAATATTAGAAAAGGACCTGCCCATGGAGACATCCAGGGAAGTTGAACACGCATTACTGTGGTCCTTATATTTTTGCTCACACAAATAATTTAAGTCTGAGAAATACCCCACTGGTGGGAGACAGGTGTCTGTGCAGGTATCGATGCTTATCTGGGTCACTTGAGCACTCACTCTTCCTAGTGAAGACACCAGTCACTCAGCAAGAAATTGCATCAGCCATTTGAAATCTCATTAAACTGAAACGTGGACAGCAGTGTCACACTGCACTTAATTACTTTTTCTTTGTTCCCCAGAAGGATCCAGATCACACAGCTGGGATGTGGAAGATTTGGGTCTGCCACTGAAACAAGGTCCTCTGCTGTTACTGCTTTTCGATGCCCAGTTTTGGTTAGCTGGGGTTGATTCCTACAGATGCCAAGTGAAGGACTCATGTTCCTTGGCAGCAGGAAATATCTGTCCAAATTTCACTTTAGGTACCTAAAAATGAATTTAACATTTTGACACCCAGCTTCTGTTTTCCACAATATGCCAAAGGACAGACACAAATTCTGTTACTGAACAGATCAGTTAGATCTTTTTATTCATCCCCACCATTACAATCTGAAACTGCAGAGCAAGGAACACATGTTTTATAGCATGTGGGTCTAAATATTATTCAACAACTTTTACCTGCTGAATTACTTCTTGGCTCCGTTATACGCTTTTGCTTAGCTTCTCTCGAAGCCAGTACAACAGCAGGACTGGAGGCAGCTATGTACGTGTGTAGGTGAAAAGACCATCCTGTCCCCAGAGATGGCATTGCCTTGTTAGCCACAGCGTATGCCTGCTTTACATTAGGGCAGGAAAGCTAGGGGTCCCTTCTGCTGTTGCTGTCGCATTCTCCTGCTTAATTAAAGAGTTCTAAAGAAGCACTAATTTAAACAGAATAGCTGGAGGTCCTCCTTCCATGACTGCTGGTGTATGGAAAAGGGTGACAGAATAGGGCTACATTCAAAATGTATAGCTGCTCCCAGATTACAAGAACCCACCATTATTCTTGGAGGGGCTTTGATCTTCCGTTTGGAGTCCTTACCCAAAATAAAGCTGCATATGCACATTCTGAAGCCTGCAAAGCTCAAACAACAGCATTTTGCATCTGATGCTCAGGCACTGAAATCAATGGCAATCTCTCTTGGGATGGACCTGCCACATCAAACACTTAGGTCTGGCTGTGCCCAGTTGTTTCATTAGGGGAGCTAATGGCCCAGATAATTTGGTTTATTTGCCACTGTTGGCAAACTTATTTGCAGTCTAAATGCTTCCATTAAAAATAATCAAGAAATAAGTCTTTTCTTCTTACGGTTTAGATATAACTTTTCTACAGGGACAGCTTTCAGCTCTGCAAACTGAGGGTAGACTTGTGATGGGTTTACGTTTGGCTGGGAGCCAACTCCACACAACTGCTTGCTCACCCTCCCGCCTCCCAAGGATGGGGGAGAGAATTAAAGGAGTAAAGGGAAAAAAGACTCATGGGTTGAGATAAGAACAATTTAATAACTAAACTACAATAATATTGAAAAATAATAATATATACAACTATATAAATGAGTGGTACACAGTGATACTGCTCACCACCCAATGACTAAGGCTCAGCTCCTTCCCGGCTAACAATCCCAGAGCAAGGAGAGTCCTGAAACCACACTCCTGGAACAGAGATAAGAGCCCGAGCATCCCAGACCGAGAGCTGACGGAGGGAGGGAGGGAGATGACCCAGTGAGAGGGACCACCCCAAGAGAGCTGACCTGGAAAGAGAGCTGACCCAGAGCAAGAAGGGATCCAGAACAAAAAGGGACAAGCTTCCGGAAGGTCCTCATCTATATACTGGGCATGACGTGTACATTATGGAATAGATTATTGGCCTCTTTGGGTCTCAATCCCAAACATAAAATTGAATCCCAGGCTAGCAATTGGGCTGTGCTCCCTTCCAACTTCTCCTGCACCTGATCAGACACTGGCACAGCAGAGAAGCTGAAAACTTCAGGGAAGCTGAAATGACCTTGACTGTCCTGGCAACAACTATAAACATCATTGTTATCAGCTTTCCTCTTAGCACAAATCCAAAATACAGCCTCTTACTCGCTATTATGAAGAAAGTTAACTCTGTCTGAGCTGAACCCAGGACAACACTCAATCCCACTGCCATTAATGAAGATATTAAATAGTATTGGTCTCAGTATGGACCCTTGAGGGACACCACTCATTGCTGGTTTCCACTTGGTCACTAACACATTGACTGTAACTCTTGAGATGTGGCCATGAAGCCAATTACTTATACATCTGATAGTCCACCTATCAAATCTGTATCTCTCTAATTTAGAGGCAAGAATGTTGTGGGGAACCATATAAGAGGCCTTCCAGAAGTCTAGGTAGATGACATCAGTAGCTCCTTTCTTGTCCACTGATTCAGTGACTCCATCATAGAAGGCCACTTCTATGGCCACAGAGTAAGGCAAGATTTGCCCCTGGTGAAGCCATATCAACCTTTCTCTTCTGCTTTTGCTAATGGAGAGGGGGTGGCCATGGCTGTATCAGGTGGGAAGACTGCTTGGCAGCCAGGCCTGGATCTGTAAGAATGGACAATATTGACAGTTTGCTTTATCAACAACATGGATGCTGCTGAGCCACAAAACAGCAGAGCCACAATGTGTCAAGTCATAAATAACTCATCATGAGGAAAGTGTGCACTGTCTGGGCAGGCAGCCATAGCATTCATCCTTAGATACGCATTCAAATCAGCTCCATTAGTATCATATTCTTCTGTAATTACTCCATTGATTCAAACTGCATCTTATCTCCCCCTGAGAGCTGTGAACACCCTTTAATTTACTGAAAGGCAGAAGGAAGGAGAATGCTAACATAACATCCACACTGTGTTCAAAGCAAGGCTATGGAGAACATGCAAATAGGGAATGAAAGCCTACAAAGTCTGAACAGTACCAGTTCTGCAGGTGCTCATGTCAGCAAAATCAAAAAACTGAATGCTAATGGGAAGCCACTGTTTACTTACCTAGCAGCATCCCAGGACCCTTGTGCTCACCCTGAGAGTAGAAGGGGTATGAACTCTTCAGTGACCCTGGGCTGTTCTGTGTTGGTGATGAAACCCAAAACCTGTCAAGTTTCACGTGGTCTCCAATTTCCTAGCAGAGGTTTCAAAGTGCTCTTGTTACAATATCTTGTTTTCAGAAGCACCTTTCATGAAACTTCTTATTCTCCTCCTTAATCCCCTTTAAATGAGGGTCTCATGACTTCCAAGAACTCCCTGAAAGCTTTACTATTTCTAATATTATTGTTGGCACACAGGAGGTTCATTACTACCAAGAGCTGTTGGAATAGTCCTCAGGGTGAGAAAGGGCATGAAGGAAGCTCTCAGGCTGTCCCTCATCACTCTGCCATGCGGGAGCTGTTGCAGAACAGCAGCTGAAAGCTGCATGACCCCTCTGCAAAAAATAACCCAGCTGATGCGAGCTGAGAAATGATGGGGTAGGAGCTAGATTTAGAAAAAGGAAAAATAAGAACTTCTTGTCAAATAGAGGAAAATGCACCATTTTGGTTGGGGTCACATCTGGAGTAGTTATATATCAGCTAAAGCAATGCCACGTGAAAGGTGAAAGGCAAGGTTGCTGGATGGGGAATGGGTGGTGGTGGTGCTCGTCGGTCTGTGCAGAGATGTGCCAGCCTAGTGCTAGCAACACTGCTGCGCACCAGCCCGGAGTGGACACTGGCTCTTTGAGCAGAACTTGCTACTTCTGACACTAGGATGGGTTTTATTTTGCATATGCACAGGCCACAGAAGTAAATGAGTTGTGCGTTGGCCAGGATGAAGGGCTCTGCACTGCATAGTGCCATTACCTCTGTGTTTGTGTGGGAGTGGAAAGCAAAGAAAAAATGTAAAAAGAAAGTCTGGTTTCACTTAGGTGCTGTTTATACTGAGAAGTCAAGAACTCCCAGCCCACACACGCTCACCCTAGGCAGCTGCCAGCTAGAGAACCAAGATTAAGAGGAAGCGATGAAGAGAAAACACTACAGTAGCATACACTGCTAAGAGAGGTTTTGATGGTAGAGCACAAGGAAGCAGAGTCAAAAACCAGTGAATCCTGTCCAAGGACTCTCTCAAGCTTCTTGGAGGGCTCTGGCCAAGTCTCCAAGGCCATAATCTCCCAGCTGAATTTGCCAAAGTGTTAAAATGTAAATATAATTTAAATAAATGACAACATTTTATTTGAGGTGCTAAGTTCCTGCAAATGCCAGAGGAGCCAAGAGTGTTAATGTTTCTCTGGCAGCCACAGCATGTAGTTGAGTGCCCAGCTCGAGCACTTTGAAGGGATGGGTTTTACCCTCTGGATTTAATTTGCTTAAATTAAAGCAAATTTGCACCAGAGTAAGTTTGGAGAAAATAAAGGTAGATTTTACTTGTGCTGGAGAAAAGACTGTCCCCATGCGACTTCCACAGTTGCCCTGATAAAATGACCGCAGTCCTCTTCTGCTGAGGGGTAGAGTGAAACCTTTGCAAAGAAACAGCTCGGTATCAAGCAGCTGCTGTTCACCAAATAATGATGTTAATTTCCTGCTAATTTTTAGCTGCTAATGAGTCATGAAAATACTTAATGGTTCCCAAAGTGTGCTTCAAATGATTCCTTCAGCAGTGGGACACTCAGGTCTGTGGGGTCATCCAGCACCCAGGGAGAGCTGAACACAACCACTCTTGGCTGTTTGCCCAGGAGAGCATGAGCACTGCCAAGAATCCTCCTGAGGACTGTGCCCTTAGGAGCTGGTGCTACAAAACCACAAGTATGTGTGAGTTTGACTGTGAGAAGTCCCATTATTTTCAATGGACTGTTCATATTTTCCATGTATTTATGGAGGTTACCTATGGGGTATAACTTCAGTGTAGGGCTTCACCTGGGCAGCTACTGTTACGTTTCCTCCATCTCAACCGTCCTCATCTCTTGCAGTCCTGTATCTCCGTTCAATTAGCACTTTCTCCTGTAAATGTGTGACAAGTCATGATCAGGCTCTGTTTATACAGCTGATCTGCTTGGGTATAAACACTAGTGCAAAGTGTCAAGAAGGGAGGAATCAAGCTCTCAAGTCCCTGATGTAATGCATTACTTGGACCCCTTAGATATAAACCAAGCTACCAATTGGCCAGATAAAGATCCATAGAACAAAATGGGGGTGATAACAGAAATGTATCTTCTTCTGTGTGGGGTATTCATGAGGTTTTTTTTCAATTTCACAGACAGCTGCAATTCTACCTTTGGATTTGGGAGTCTGTCATCACTATCTCAGATCAGCGCTGGTTCAAAGCCTGGTAAAGACATTGTGAGTCAATGTAGTGCCAAGCAATGTGTGTTGATGTCCAGAGACTTGAAAATGAGCTTCATTGTGTCAAATCGACTCTCTAGCTTCTCTAGACAAACAACTAACCTAGATATCAAAAAGGTGCATCTGAGAAAGAGACATGGTTGCGCATTCAAGGTTTGAAAGTCTCTATGAGGTTCTCTAAAAATGTCTATGTACCTTAAAGGTATGACTGATGGTTTGTATAGGAAATCATAGATGAGACTGTTTCCAGCAAGGCTCCCCAGGTGCAATGGGAAGCACAGCTTACTTCATGAGACATATCATTCCCATGATCTCATTTAAGGTCTCAGCTCCTGAGTTTCTGGTGTCCCAAACAGCTTGAAAGGGAAGAAATGATTCCATGATGCATTGGATTTTGTTTGGGTTTCTTTTGTTTCGGAAAAAAAAAAAAACAAACAACAAGCTGAACTCTGAAGGTCAGCAGAGTTCAAGTCAGGGGAATGATATTGCTAGTTAGAAAGGGTCACTAATGTGCTTTTGTCAACATGAAACATTTATTGGAGTCATAGCACAGTTGTTGGTTCAGAACAATAAGGCTTTCTCCTAAGTTTCCACCCCAGAGTTTATTAGTGACTAAAACTGGATTTCAGAATAAAAGATGGGAGAATTTTTGATGTTGTAGCTGAGGTTGAAAGACTAAGCAAGCGAGTTTCGGTGTGTAGTTCTGGCAGCTTTTATTTATGGCCTTGTAAAGTCTGATAAAGACCCTCCAGGCAGCATACAAAACACAAAACAACTAATCCTTCACATGTCAGAATCAGGACAAAGATGCTAGACATGAGGAACTTCATTGACATTTAACCGTGCTTTATTACTGACGCAATCTCTAAATATTAAAATGACGGTCGCTTACTTACAAGCACATTGCTGCCACTGTAATTTGTGACCAAACAAGTCTAACTCAATCTCTTTGGTAATTATATTCAAACCTAATTTTTGCTGGGATCTCATTTATATCCGATTCAAGATTTGCTCCATCTGGAGCAGATGCAGTCTTCTCATAAAAGGAATAATTGATCAAATTCTGGGTTTGGTTACATGCATGCAACTCCACTGTAATCCAAAATATGTGACTACATGTCCCAATGCGGAGGGTCAGCTGGAAGATCTCGTTAATTAGTATAGCATGTGCTCAAATTAGAATTTTATGCTGCTATTAGTGAAAAATGGACTGATCCTCTGCTTGAAAAGGATTATGCTGACAGGTAGACAGCAGGTCTCTTGGTGCTGGAGTATCTCATTTGTTGTTAGCCCCTTGCTGATGTCATTTTGAAAATGAAATAGGCAAAAGAGTATGAGCATTCTTCCTGACATTACTTCAGCTTTTGTTGAAGAATTTCATGCAATAACATGAATTAAAAGTCTCCTGAATGGGACAGTGAGATTCCTGTGTTGACATAGCACGTTTGCCTTTTGCCACTTAGCAGGCATGTGTTATTTTAATTTACAGATTTAAGGATGATTGCATAGGAAAGAGGACATTTTTTTTCTGTTTTATTGCTGGAGAAACTGAGATACAAAGAGAAGCTCGGAAGGTCTGGATATTATTATTTTAGGACAGGTGTGAGCTCTGTTTGAGGGACTGAAAAGCCTCCAGTCCCTGTTCTGAGGCAGCCCTGTGCTTTCTCCTCTCCTTTCCTCTCCACCGGACATCAAGGCCACCCACGCCCTGCTCACAGAGACCCTGTGCTCCTCTTTCTCTCCTCATGGACAATATTTTCACTCAGCCCTGCGTTCCAGTCCCTTCCCTTAGATGTATACCAGATGTCCTGTGTGCCTCCCACTACCTTTTGTCTCCATCTTCTTCCTCCCTCCCTCGCCAGGAGCTCTGTGTGTGGTCCCCAGCTCATCACATGCCATGACCATAACTTCATTCTCTCTTCATTACAGGGCTCTTCCCCACTCTCTGTTGCAGTCCTGCTGCTGGGACCCTCTTCTTCTCCATGTTTATCAAATTTCTTCCCCTGCTGTTGCAGAGAGCCTAGATCCCCCCATGTTGCCTGTGCCACGCTTTCGGTCTCAGCCCATCAGAGTCAGCATGCATCCTGTAGCCTTCTTCCACCCATCGTACTTCTACTTCCAACCAGTGCACCACAGAGCCTCTCTGAATACCCCCATCTTCTTATTTTGCTTCACTTATTTATTTTTGCCTGGGAAGGCAATGATTAAGGGCATTACCATTTTAAAGCCAGTTGTGCTGATGGGCAGAGCTGAGAGGGAAAACACTGTTATGCAGTAAGGTACCAAGAGCTGCCACTAAGCAAGATACTCATAGAAAAGCTGGACCTGGATACTCCTTCACCAAGACCTCTGTGGGTCTCTTGTTTCTCTCTGACATGCCACCAGCCCATGGATAGCAGAGTGCGCTGACAGCCTGGGACTGAGCAGATGCGAGGTCTGGGCTGTGTGTGTCATGGAGAAAGAAGTGTTCCTTATGCATGTGGGATGTCACGAGTGTCACCAACAAAACCCCAGAGACCCTGTCAGGAAGATCTCAACACTGACAGGCAGCAGAAAACACAATTCCTGGCTCTGACAAGCAGTTTCCTCGCAGGTCTCCCCAGTGACAGGAAAACATCAAGGCAAATAGATGTTCAGGAGGAACTTCAGCACAAGAATACACATCATCCTGATGGATGTTTTTGTAGCTTGTTCTTAAAGAAAAAACAGAACAATGGTGATGGACAATTTGATGTGGAGACTTGGATGATTGAATAATTTGAATTATCCAGGTTGTCCAGAGCAGTGGGGTCCATTCCTGACTACTCCTCTGATGGGAGATTGCTATAAATTTGTACTCTTAAATTTGACTATGTGTACTCCTAGAGAAACCCCTTGTGCAGATCACTCAGCAGAATCCCTGTTCCATCACTGCAAAGGCGTGGGAGCATCTTTGGATCAGCACGGTGTCAGCCCTGCAACATCACCTGCCCCAGCACCACTGACCTGGGGAGGCTGGAGATGTCTGTGCCCAATACAGGGAACCCCTTCTGCTGCAGTGGACACTTGTGGCATGAGGTTGGTATTGACAATGGCTTTGGTAGCACAAAGAGCAGCCAGTGAGCACAGGCAGAGTGAAATGGTTGGAAGGGAGCAGGTAGGAGCAGAAGGAAGGGCAAAATTGTCAGGAAAGTGTTGTAAAGCCAAGAGCACCACCAGCTGCATTGCTGTCTTGGTGACAGCAAAGAGATGCCTCAATCTAATCCTGTTTCCTCATGCTTATAAAGCAGCATACATGCATCAAAATCCATAAATCACACAACCACAGAAACGTTGATAGAAGGAGCCTCTCAAGGTCTCTTGTCCAACCTCCTGCTCAGAGCAGGACTGCTGCCAACCCTACATCAGATCAGCCATGGCTTTGTCCAGCCAACTATTAAAATCTTCCAAGCACAGTACCCCATCACTTCTGGGTGACCTCTTCCCATGCTGCACTACCCCCCAGGTGAGAAAGCTTTTCCTAACATCCAACCTGAACCTCCCAAGCAAAAACAAAAAATCCAAAAACCAAAAAACCACGCAAGTGAAACTGCAGACGTGTTGGTGAGAGAGACCTTGATAGCATCTGGTTTGGCTCCTTGAATGACAGCTGGACTAAATACTTAACTCCATCCCCAGACAATGATCAGATAGCTCTTCTTCAAAATCTCCTGTGAAAAAGAGATCCCAGCACCTCCAGAGCCAGCTCTCCCTTTTGCACTGAAGCAAGTTATTGCTCTTGGGCAGCTTCATTTGTTCCTTCTTTTCTACATAGGGGCTGTGGTGGATGACAACTGAAATGGTGACCTACAGAGCCCTTAGTTCTGGTAATAGCAGCATAGCCCACCTGGAAATCCCGACTCTGATAATTTTCTTAGTTCCAGCAGCTATATCTCATATTAAACCTTTTTCTAACACCACTTCTACAAGAAGGACAGAAATCTTTGCCAAACACAGTATTACCTGACCGTGAAGGGGAAGCAAGGAAAGGCAATCTGAATATATGGGCTTTGGCAGGGAAATTGGTAGAGGAATTGACTATTAAAATAAAAGCTGTGGTATAAAAAAGTTGAGTCACACATGTGGATTCTATTCCTCAGCATTTATCAAGGGGAAAAAAAAAAAGCAAAAAAAAAAAGCATGCGATCTCCAGTTACCTAATCGAGAGAAAATGAGAACAGCACTATTTGCCCATTGCTATTCACTGTTTTAGTAGTAGTAACAGCAAAATACCCAACTTTGTGATCTTCTTATTCAGGCAAGAGCAAACTGAATTTACTCAAAAACTTACTCTTGCCTCCAAGCACACACA
Organism: Pterocles orientalis; assembly: GCA_011057875.1. Classification (NCBI taxonomy): domain Eukaryota; kingdom Metazoa; phylum Chordata; class Aves; order Pterocliformes; family Pteroclidae; genus Pterocles; species Pterocles orientalis. The sequence goes on from WKFP01015175.1 coordinate 2,387,615, forward strand.
AGCTAAAAATAAGATGGAAAAGGGATTCTGCAGTCACTGGTGCTGCAGCCTCGAGGCACCTGGCTGAGGTGGCAAAGATGCAGCATCTGCTCAAGTCAGAGGGAAAGGAAAAGCCTGTTTGTTTCAAGAGATTTTGGATCATGTCCAAAATAAGTGAGGATCACCAAAAGACAGGAAGATGACTGAACGAAACGTACTGTAAAAGTGCCCGGTACTATTACAAACATTCCCTGAGGCTTCTGATAATAGTGCAGGGAAGCAATAGCTGTCATATTGTATTATTTTAGTAAGAATAGCCATTAGTCCTGTCTTGGCTGCATGCCAATCGATATGAGATAACTGCTCCTATGGATTTTTTTCCACCCCTTTTTATACTTTAATGTTAAAGCAAGCCAATTCTCTTACCTTGTTGCATAGCGACTTCTAGAGCACTCACCTTTGGCACATGGATGATGGATGGCCTGGGGATGTGAGTGCAGAGCGCAATAACTTCACGGCTGAGCTCGTTAGCAGCAAGCACTGATGACTCTGTGGTAGCAGCCACTGACTGAGCAGCGATATGATTGCTGGAATGGCTGCTTGCGCGGCTGTGTTTTTCAGAGCATCTGCTGCCTTTGAACATCTTGCTGTCCTTCTCTCCCTCACGCTTGATGCTGCTGGCTGCTATTGCGGATGGCTGCAGGCACACCGCTGAGGTCCCCTCGGTCTTCTCCTCCATGGCTAGCGTGCTTGTGTTGGGCTGGTCGAACGGAGTGTTTTCGTGTGTGTTTCCAAAGCAGGTGAGCAGAGCTGAGCAAGGGAAAGGATGCATCTTGGATGACAGGTTATCGGATCCGCTTAGCCTGCTTTCCACATCCGCATAATCAACAGGCTGCGTTCACATCCAGAAGAGCGCCCAACATGAAAGCCCAGGCATAATGTCATTCCAGATTTCCTAAGAGAGAGTCCCCCTTTCCTGATGTCCGCAGCATTCAGAAGTGGGGTTCCACACCTCCCATTCTGTCCTCCACCAAAGTCAGCCCACCACCTCCTCGCGGCCGCCCACTCCTATTGTCTGCAAGCCAAAGAAGCGCAGCCACAGTGAAAATGTTTGCAACCCTTGCATGCTCTTCCTCAGAGCTGTCAGCAGCTAAACAAAGCCCTCACAATAGCCCCATAACCCCGGCGGGCTACAGTTACAGGAGCGGACGCTACAGCATCAGGCGGTCCTCAATCAATAGTGCCACAGCCTCAAGTTACCTGGTGAAAGAGGCAAAAAGATAATGTAGCCCGAGCTCTCCAGCCATAACAGCAGCAGCACGTGTATCGGTGTCATCATAACAATAGTATAACTGGCTCTGGTTACGCCGCTCAGATATTTCTTAGTGGTAAAACCCCAAATTGTTCATCTATCACTGACTTTTAGATCAAAAATGTACTTTCAGGCTGTGGCTGGGCTGTTCATCATTAAGAAGGGGAAATGAGTGGCTGCTTTGGTCAGGGAGGAGAGGATGGAGTGCTGTGTGGGCACCCCATGTCCCATCCAGTGCACACTCATACAGCATGGGCAGGCAGGATCTGTCCCCGCAGCTCCTCCTCTGGCCATGCAGCTCGCTCCCTGCCACACAGCATCCTCTCAAAGGCACCCGCTACTTCTCCTGGCTCCCTCTGCTCCCCAGGGAAAACCAAGGAAACATCCTACTAAAACTCGTCTGCTGTTGGGCGGGCGTAAGGGGAGATGTTTCCTTTTCCAGCATGCAGAGGCTTGATGCTGGCTTCTAAAACAAAAATATGTGGGAAGCAAAGGAAGGAGGGAGGGTCTGTGGTTAGAGCATCTGCCTCCAGAAAATCCCAGTTCTTTCTTTTTTGTGCTTCCACAGGCTTCCTGTGCGATAGCAGAGATGTTATTTGATCTCTATCATCTCCATCTGTAAAAAGTAGGAGAGTAATGACTTCTTTTTTTCCACCCACTATACATATCCTGTCTCTTTGTAGAAGGTTATAAACTCTTGAGGTCAGGGGCTTGCACTTATTTGCTTTTAAGCTGCTGACGCAAAAGATCTCCAAATTCAAACATGGTGCCTACCTGCTAAGAGTATCTAAAGAGAAGTCTTGAGTTTCAGTCTTTCCCAACAAACCCAGAGTCTTACATTTACTTTTCTCACCTGGTTTGCTGCTAGATGTTGTCAGATGTCTGTCACACCTTCCCTGTAACTGCCTCTCATCTTACTGCAATGCTTGACATTGAGCAAAAACTTGATATATGAGGAGAAATGCATGTTTCCAGCAGCTCATCAGGAGCCAAAGTGTAGAAGGCTGAGGGTTAAATCCCCATTGTGTCAATTGTCAATGCCTGAAGCAAAACAATCTCAGGTCCCTCATCCTTCATTAACCTCAAAGTTCTCCTAACAAACACATCTTGTACCTCAGCTTGTCTCAATGGCTGGTGTTGGGTTTTAGAAAGGTCCAAAGTGGCCTCCAGCTTGAGGAGCAATGCATTTTGAGCTGGAGGGGCTCTTGCTGTCCTGTATCACTCCCTGATTTGTAAATACTACCAGGGTGGGGTGAGGGCTCTACAGCTACTGGAGTGGCAAAAACATACCTGGTGACCCAAAAAAATATTAGGAGAGGATCTGATAGTTGGGAAAGAAAACTCAGAGGCGGGAAACGTGTTGAAAAACTGGGAAGTCTTTAAGTGTACTTTCTGTATTATAGTCATGGAAGAGGATAGATTTAGATTAGACATTAGGAAGAAATTTTTCACTATGAGGGTGGTGAGGCACTGGCCCAGGTTGCCCAGAGAAGCTGTGGGTGCCCCATCCCTGGAGGGGTTCAAGGCCAGGCTGGATGAGGCTTTGAGCAACTTGGGCCAGTGGGAGGTGTCCCTGCCCATGGCAGGGGGGTTGGAACTCAATGATCTTTAAGGTCCCTTCCAGCCCACATCATTCTGTGATTCTATGTTTCTATGATTCTATGATTTTGGCTCAAGATCCATCTTGCTTTACGTGTGAGCACTTGTGAGTTGAAAGCAGCAGCAATGCTCTCAGTATTCCCTTTCAGCAAGTGCCAGAAGGCTGAAGACTGATCAGCTGTGCCGATGTGCAGCCACTTCCCCTTGCTTTGCATCCATCGGGGTGGACATGGATCCCTCTGGAAGTGGATCCATTGCAGATGGATCTGGTTTGCACCCACCTGGATACCCCACTCCTCTGCATGGCACTGTGGGTGACTGAAAGATTTAGGCTCTGCTTTGGGCAGCAAGCAGATAGAAGTTCAGGTTTTTTTCCTCTTATATTTTAAATCACTTCAGTCCTTTACCAGATCTGGCCTTGGATGCTTCTTTACCTTGGTTTCTGATTTATCAAAGGTAGATAATAGTACTGCTCTGTCTCATGGATGCTAAATATGGTGAGTTGTTCCAGCACCACAGCACTGGAAGCCTGATAGGATCTCTCTCTCACATCAAGGAACTTCAGAAGCTGAGGAGGTACCCAGAAGCCTGGGTACTTATTAGAGTTTTAAAGACCTACTGAGGATATGAGGGTGGCCCTGTGACACAAAACAAGCTTTGCTGTGGGATTTCTGGTGCTTCCATTCAGTCCTCGCACAAGCGAAATGTTTTCAAGAAATACTGAAATATTCAGCTCCTCAGAAGAAGATAAGTTTGAGTCTAGATAAAAACAAAAGTTTAGAGATCTTATTTCTTGCAGAGCAAGTCCCCTCTAAGTCCATTTCCCTTTACTAATCCTTAGGCTTCATAAAAGTGTCTGAGAGAAACTAGTAAAATCCTTAATGAGTTTTTTCTGTGTTATCCTCTTAACTTAGCTCTACTTTTTTGAGTGTTGATGTGTTACCCCATGATTGGGCTAGATATGGTACTGCTTGGGTACTTGATGTCTTAGCACATGAGAATATGGATAAAGACCAGCATTTCACCTCAACTGTATTGAACAGGGGAGCTCAGGTGCTCTCAAGCACGTCCAGGAAAAATCCTGGATACTGGTTGCAAAAAGGCTTTTAGCCCATGGTAGCTGAGACTTTGGGTGAGACACCAGGCCACGTACAGACCCATGTGCAGGGGCCAACTGAGCAGTATAGACGGCACTTGTCAGACCAGTTTCATGGTCATGAGAGGTCAGACTGAGAGGCAGAACTAGCTGACCACAGGAATAACTGCTTTTGTGTAGAAACAGCATTTGGTGTTTCGATGCAAAGAGCCATTTCAAAGTGATGCACAGCTAAGACTTCAGGCGATCTGACACATCTTTAATTACACAGTAAGGTGTCCTTGGAATTAAAATTATTTCAGCAAGTCAGTCAGCCAACAAGCTACATTCAATTCTTTCCAGGCCTTCAGCTTGACATGCCAGCCTTTCTTCAGCTCTTTCTGAGGTCCTTGTGCGTTTATGGGGACACTAGTCTATGCAAAGGCTAGCTGCACAACTGAGGCTTGATCACTTAAAGTCACCATGCAGCACAGATGTGTGCCTGCGTGAAGTGGAGTTGTTCTAAAAATCAGGTGTCTGCTTGCATTACCTCTGAGGAGGGAGGGCATTCATTGCCTGCTTGCTGTGGGAGCCACAGGGATGCTTTTTCAGGCAACAAAAAGGACTAACTGCTCCATTGTCTTGAGCAACTGTAAGAAAAGTGATCAGGGCAAGGGTAATTAACCTGTGAGTCTGCATCTTGTCCTGAGTTTAAAAACAACATGAGAAATTGCCATGAGCAGAGAACATCCAAAATGAACTGGTTGTGACATCTAATAGGTGACAGCTGTGAGCCTCAGCAGTCAGACCTGCACCCAGTCTCCTCACAGCTTGGGGCTCTTTGGTTCTGGCTTAAGCCCATCACTCTAGCTAATGCTAAAGGTATGATGCAAGGTTTGTTTCATTCAAGCAGATCTCCTTGCACCCATCAACCAAGCATGCTAACCACATTTTTACGTGCAATGAGATATTATTAGGACAAGACTCGCTTTATTCCTCCTGAATTTGCTCATAAATTAATGATGAGCTGAAATGTACTGGCTTAATGCCTCAGCAAGCCAGACGTGTCGAGTAAATGGAGAAGGTGAATTTCAGCCAACTCTTGACCTATCTTCAGCATTATTCCTTCAAGAAAAATCTTTCCTTCATATGGTTAATATCATACCCTCTTCTCAGCAGGAGACATGGGGTCAGATTTAGCTCAGGCACCCCATGCTTACAGGAAGGACTAAGCCTAGCTGGTTACTTGACTTTGCAGGAGACAATTTTACAACATGTGTATTGTGTCTGGCTGAGATGGAATCAGTATCCCCACAGCAACCCTCCCAGTGCTGAGTGTCACACTGGCAGCCAGCAGGGTGTTTATAACACAGCTTGGGAGGGGCGGAGCCAGGACAGCTGACCCGGATTGGCTGTTCCACACCATGTGACATCAGCTCAGCCATAAAAGCCCAGGGCAGGGAGGAGGAGGGGGCCATTTGTTACTGTGTTTGTCTCTAGGAGCAGCTGCTACACATACCAAAGCTCTGCTTTCCCAGGAAGTGGCTGGACATCGCTTTCTGAGGGGAAGTAGAGAATAACATCTTTGTTTACCTTTTGTTTCTGTGCATGGCCTTGGCCTTTGCTTTAATTAAACTGCTTTTATCCTGACTCACGAGTTTTTTCATCTTATTCTCCTCCTTTATTTTGCTGAAGGGGGAGTGATAGAGGGGCCTGGTGGGCACCTGGCATCCAACCAGGGTTAACCCACCACAACATGTCATCCTGCTTTTGTGCTTATATGTCGTCCCTTCTTTCCTCATTGTGATGCCCCTACAGTAGCGCTGATTCTCTACACATCTTCCAAACCCATGTCTGTCTGGTGGAGATTGTCCATAGCTCGGTGCTCTCCAGCATCTTCTCCTCCTCGTCCTGCCAAAACCCCAGCCTGTGGCTGCTGCCCACAGAAGGAATATGTTCATTACACCAAAGTTTTAGGTTAAATCTGAGCTGGTGATGATCAGTACAGCTCCCCTACCTTCAAATTACGGGGGTCTGAAAGGGTGATTAGAGGAATTAAATTCAGTGTCTTGCTATCTCCTCTACTTCTTTTCAGACTGCCCAAACTTTAGCTGAAAACCAGCTGAGCTTCTGTCTTTTCCTACTTAATATATACTTTCTGTATTTATGTAATATATACATTCTGTAGAAAGAGATGAGTAGGATGTGAAGAGAACATAACCAAACCGTGAAATACAGCTAGAAGCAACTTGGCACTACTTAGATGAAGCTTAACAGAAGAGAGTTAGAGAAGAGCAGTGTGGATGGCAGAGAGACCAGCTCCCAAGGGGAGGTTTAAAGAGCGCAGCCAGACAGACAATAAGAAAGCAGGAAGATAAGATGCCCTGTGTTTGTCTGAGAAGCACAGGGATTGAGGTTAAAAAAAAAGAAGGTGATTATGGTAGCCAAACCACTCCTTACTAACTTCTGAGGTTCTTTAATCTTCTGTTGTACCTGCTTCTGTTGTACCTGCTATTAGGCATCACTGAGGGTAGGTGACTGAGTTAGGGGAACCATTAGTCTGATTCTAGACAGGAAAAAATCGGCCTGATTAGCAAAAGAATAAAAGGAATTTTTTGAGGGATTTTTAAAACTAATTTTCTGAAATTTCTAAATGTTTTGACACTTTTAAGACTCAATCACAGTGTCTAATGCTGGAAGAATTCCAATGAACTCTACAGCTCAAGCATTCAACAAAAAATGCCCCTTTTTGTCAAAAAAATACCATTCTATTTGAAACCTAAATTCTGAAGGTCTTGAGCAGGCCCATACAGTGAACTCCAAAATCTTGCTCCTGTGAGGCTGTGAAACCTCCTGCCTTGGAACACCTAAAACCCAACAGGACTAAATGATCGGCTGGAGGCAGACACCGAGTATACCCCTCTCTGCCTTTCCAGGAAGGGTTATCATTCTGAAGCGTTCTGAAAATGCTTATACCCTTAAGGGATTCATGCTGGCCACTGAGTAGCTGGGAAAAAACACAGGTAAAAAGTAAACCCAGCTGGGTTTCCAAAAGGCTGGAAATGAAGGGCCAAACTAAAGTCCTTTTCAACAAATTGTGCCATCCTACTGCAGAATTAAAACCAGGATAGTTCCTGAAGTTGGATGGATGCACACATGCACTCATAATGTTAAAGAAAGTCATTGTTCGGGTTTTCTGGGTTTGGCCATGCAAATAATGTTCATACCAAAGCAAAGTCCTGGGCCTGGGAACCAGAAGCTTTTGTAACCCAAGTCTTGGTTCTCCTGCTGAAATGGATACAATGGAGATGATGACATTTACCTAGCTATCATCTGCCAGCTGAGCAGGGTGCTTCCATCAGTGAAAGCTGGGAAAATCCGAAGGCTTCTTAATAAATTAGTTCTTTTATAACAAGGGCTACTAGTTTCTGAGATGATTTAGAGCCTTGTTCTTATAGCTGGCTTAACAGCAATTGAAATAAAACTTCTGTCTGAGCACAAGTTGTCCTTGAGACAGTAGAATCTCTTCTGTTTGCAATTTAAAGGATTCTAAAATGTCCTTTCACGCACTAATGACATTTGAAGCTTCTGAGCCAGAAGAACATTTTAATATAATTGATACTTTGTAACTGATCAGCTTCATTTACTTTCTGCTCTTTTTTTTTGGTTACACAACCAGCCTTCACAAGTTTATACATTTATAGTAATTTTCCAGTATTTACTCTCACCCCCTGACATTAACACGGCGTGACTGCGAGCATTATGTAAAGCAAAAGAGCAATGACAAAATTCTTCCTTAGCTTCAATGATTTTATTTCATAGAAAGATTTATTTTGAATTTTAAAAAAAGCATTCTAGCCTCTGTGCAGCCATATTAAAATAACATAGACCTGCCCAATGGTCAATTTTTAGCAATTGCCCCCAAAGGCAGGTCACCTTCAAGGAATGAAAGAAAGGGGATTATCTTGTTTGTAACTTGGAATCATAGAATGGTCTGGGTTGGAAGGGACATTTAAAGGTCATCTAATCCAATCCCCCTGCCATGAGCAGGGACATCGTCAGCTAGATCGTGTTGCTCAGAGCCCCATCCAACCTGGCCTTGATTGTTTCCAGGGATGGGACCTCTCTGGGCAACCTGTGCCAGTGCCTCACCACCCTCATCGTGAAGAATTTCTTTCTTACATCAAGTTCTGAATCTCCCCTCTTTTAGTTTGAAGCCATTACCCCTTGTGCTGTCACAACAGGCCCTAATAAAGAGTGCCTCTCCACCTTTTTTATAAGCCCCCTTTCAGCACTGGAAAGCTGCTGTAAGGTCTCCCTGGAGCCTTCTCTTCTCCAGGCTGAACAACCCCAACTCTCTCAGCCTGTCCTCATACGGGAGGTGCTCCAGCCCTCTGACCATCTTCGTGGCCTCCTCTGGACCTACTCCAACAGGTCCATGTCCTTCCTGTGCTGAGGACCCCAGAGGTGGACACAGTACCACAGGTGGGGTCTCAGGAGAGTGGAGTAGAGGGGGAGAATCACCTCCCTCGACGTGCTGGTCATGCTTCTTCAGACTAGAAACATATTTCAGATGCAGCAGTCACATCTCTGAACCTTCATGGCCTTATCCAGCGCCCCGGAACCATCCTCCATCCTCCCAGCCAGCTGCCGGGTGACTGGCACAGTTGGCATACGGATACAGCAGACTGCCAGATGCCCTTTTGGAAATGGATGAACCAAAGGCCACTTTCCCAGTGGGGATTTTCTCAAACAACTCAGATTTTTCCAGCTTTTGCATAACTGGCATGGGAAAGGCGGGTCTCAGTCTTCCCTTTGCTGGTCTGCAGCTGTGCTAGTGCTCCCTGCAGCAATGGGCAGGCTCTGCTCTGAGCAGAGTAAGCAGAAATGCCGACTGAGCCTAGATTGGAGGAATAGTTCTCTGGCTGCCCTTTTCCCGCTCCACTGGCTGAGCCAAGCCCCCTTCCAGTTGCACACCACAGATGGCTAATTAGGAGCATGGAGAGAGGAAATCTGCTCTGTGGCCTTCTGTGCAGGGAATGGACTCTTCGTTACGCAGATGAGATCCATCACTGCGTAACTCATTCTGCCTTTACAGCCTGCAGATACAGGCAAGCGGAGGGAGCCCACACGTTGCAGCCGGAGGACAGCACAGCACCTGCAGCTGCAGCACAGTCCTGTCTTCAGACTGGAATCGGATTTTGGGCATGGATAAAGTGGAGAAATGGAACATACGAAAGAAGGGAGCAATGTCTGGGAGCAGGGAAGGTGGGCTTCCAGGATCTTTTCATACTGTCCGATCTCTCCTCTGAACCCTACCCATACCCACCTAAAAAATATTGTTAGTGCTATTTAACTTCAAGGCACGGCCATCACCTCTGACCCTTAAAATTGCCTTTTGCTGCTTGACTATGCTAATTGCAATGTGACAATTACCCCTCAATATAAATTCAGACAATTCCTTTGACTCTGCAAGTCCTTAACCAACCAAGTCTCCATGGCTAATAGAAGGATCCACAGAGCTGAGAGCCACGAGGAACTGTGCCAGGAACTGTGTGTCACATATGGGCCACAAATCTCACTCTGAAATTTCTGATGCAGGGAGAAGTACTTGTATTTCCTTCTTCCCTCACAGAGGCTTGAAAATACATCATCATATAGGATTTCAGCCATATATTGTTCTTCGTGTTCTGTATGCGTGCTGAACAAAACCAGGTCTTCATCTCAATACAGCAGTGATTTATAAGTAATAAAACGAGAATCAATTTAAAAGGGCAACATAGTGAGATATTTTTTAAATATATAATTGCATTTTGGTTTGTATTTCCCTGTAAGCCTTTAGATGTTTTGTAAAAACACTTCAGAAATGTTAACATTTCATTTATATGAAGAAAAACTCTTTTTTTTTTCTCTGTATAAAGAAGTAATCTTTCTTGCTAAGAACATTTTTATGGGGAAAAAGAACCTACCAAAGCAATTATCATCTCACGAAATGATTACTTGGGTTAAGCATCTTTATTTTTTGGGAGACTGTTTTTAAAAACTCAAAATAAAACCTGCACTTGTGATGGCCTTGAGGAGAGCTGGGCGACTAATCTAAACAGAGTCCTCAATCATTTTGCTACTTTCAATTTCATTTTGGCTATGTCTGCACACCACTTGGCTTTGTTTACTCTGCAACATTCTTGCTTCATGCTTGGGAAAATAGATAGCTATGCTTGTGACCAAGATTCTGTATTTAATCAAGAAACAAGATCACAGAATCACAGAAAGGTTGAGGTTGGAAGGGATCACTGGAGGTCACCTGGTCCAATCTACTGCTCAAGCAGGGTCATCTAGAACCAGCTGCCCAGGACCGTGTCCAGATGGCTTTTGAATATCTCCGAGGATGGAGATTCCACAACCTCCCTGGGCAACCTGTGCCAGTTCTCAGTCATCCTCACAGTTAAAAACTGTTTTCTGATGTTCAGACAGAGCCTCCTGTATTTCAGTGTGTGTCCACTGCCTCTGGTCCTGTCACTGGGAACCACTGAAAAGAGCCTGGCTCCATCTTCTTTGCACTACCCCTTTAGGTATTTATACACATTGATAAGATCCCCCGACACTTCTCTTCTCCAGGATGAACAGTCCCAGCTCTTTCAGCCTTTCCTCAAACGTCAGGTGCTCCAGTCCCTTCATCATCTTCATGGTTTTTCGCTGGAGTCTCTCCAGTATGTCCATGTCTCTCTTGTACTGGGGCGCCCCAAACTGGACAAAGTACTCCAAGTGGAGTCTCATGAGAGTGGAACAGAGGAGAAAGATCACCTCCCCCAACCTGCTGGTAATAGTTGTCTAATGCAGCCCGGGAGACTATTTGCCTTCTTTGCTGCAAGGGCGCATTACTGGTTCATGTTCAACTTGGTGTCCACCAAACTCCTTTTCTGCAAAACTGCTCTCCAGCTGGGTGGTCCCAGCATACATGGTGCCTGGAGTTGTTCCCCCCCACGTGTAGGACTTTGCACCTCTCCCGACTGAACTTCATGACGTTCCTGTTGGCCCATCTCTCCAGCCAGATCTGGATGGCAGCATGATCCTTCAACATATCAGCCACTCCTCTCAGTTTGGTGTCATCCAGTTTACGACTGCATCTGCAATACAGGCAGTTTCTGGCTGACGGGATGAAAAATGTGTGTGCATTGATGCAATGCACTTGTTTAATGTTTGCTTTCAGTGCTTGAGCTAAACACAGATGGTCGGGTTTGCTACGGCCTCTGTGCTGAGGCTCCACAGGCATTTCACTGCCTCAGCTCCACGCTGAACCTTCACAGGTGACGACCCAAAGGCATCATTGTAATATCCCTAGAGCTAATTATCCAGGACTTCAGGCAGTAGGAACTTATACAGGTTTTAACAGAGGGTTGTCATTTTTTTACAGACATTCAGGAATTTTCCTAAGCAGGTAGCTCCTCACTGTGATGCGCTGAGTCCTCTCCCAGCTGAGGCTATCAGCTGGTCCATGATGGAGCTATAGCCATTTAACCTCTGTACAGCTTCCACTCTTCGGGTTTCATTTGTTTGATCGAGTCTTTAAACTTCTTTTTTTTCCTTTCCAACCCCACAAAAAGGCACATACACAGCTTGCAGGTGCAGCTTTCCACCGCTTGACTTGCCAGGGTTGGTTTTGCTGACTGCAGCTGGCTGCCTGATTAAACAGGCAGGAATTCCCATCTCAGTGCCCACAATGTATCTAACAGCTGTCTTGCTCTCGCAGACCGCTCTGATTTCGATGAAAATGGTTTTAAATAGCTGCTTTCCCCTCACACCCACCCTTTGACTTCACAAGTGATAGAATCAGGTCATGATAAACCACAGCACGGGTGTGTTTCACTCTACCTTCAAAAACAAATATTTGGCAAGAACAAAAGCCACAGGTGCATTCAAGGTGCTTAACGCTTGGAAAATCTGGCTACCTAATTCACATGCCTCAAATGTGAAATTATCGGCCAAATTTAACGGGCAGCTTTGAAAATCTTACTACAGCAAAATGTCTTCTAAAGATGGGAGGCAGCAGCAATTCAGAGTGTGATTTAGGTGTAGAAGAGCTGAGTCAGGCAGCTGCAGGGTTGTTTAAGGCTGGATGAAGGAGTTGGTACTGCTGTGATTAAAACTCCTGGTTCCCAGAGGCACGTGAAAATGCCAGAATTGCAGATTCTGCTTTAAAAATATGTCTGTGAGACCTTGGGCTTGTAAATGAGAGTCTGAAGACTTACCCTGGGAGCAATCAGTAATTCACTGACATGTGTCCATGGCCCTGCACAGCTTCGAGCAGGGAGGAGACAGCAAGTGCCCTTTAGCAGGGAGAAAACAGATCCTTCATGACCACAGCTCGCCCAGCTGCCTTCCCTGAGGGCGTTCTCCCTCATCAGCACAGCTTCCCCATCCTGTGCGCCGAGGGTGGGATACATAGAGCCACAGCACCGTGCTGTCGGGCCGGTGTTCCATGCTGCACCCCATTTCTTCACCGCACTCCCACAGCAGACTCAGAGGACCACCTCATGGGTGTCTCGCCGGATCTGGCTGCATGGAGCACGGCGACTGCGGGGAGAGGAACAGCAGAGGATGCTGGGTCCCAGAGGGGACTGAGGCATCATGTCTCCTATGCCCAAAGGCACCTCGTCCCGCTGCTCTGGCACTCTGGAGATGATGTTGCACAAAGAGAGAGGGCAGGAATGGCCAGGGACTATTACAAAGACAGATTTCAGGAAATAAAAGCGATGCCAAATTTTGCCAGCCTGAAAGCTGCTCAGTGCCACCCTCCTGCTCTTGCCCCCCTTCTCCAGGATATTATTTAATTTGGGATAGCTATCAATTTCATAGCTGCATTTTGAGATCCATGGCAATTCCCCAGGTGGCAGAAATCCCTCAGTGGAAAGACAGAGGGGAATCATTGTCCTCATTCCCGACCCAGACCCGGATCTCTGCCCCAGCATTAACAACGCTGTTAACTTCCAAGGAGTTCTTGGCTCGGCTCAGCATACAGTCCACTTCCAATGCTCCCTACAGTTGACGGCTTCACCCCTCTACAGTAGCCATGAGCGCAGAAAGGGAGGTCAGATCCCAGCCTGTGTCCTTTTGGCAGAACCCTCCTTTCTGGTTCACTTGCCACCAACAGTAACTAGTGTTTCACAACTTCCTTCTCCGCCACTAGCTCTATTGTAGGCGAACAAAAGCCTTTCTCTTGGCATGTGATGTTGGGAGACAGACGGCACCTCTTTTGCCAGAGTCTATGAAATGGTGGTCTCAGCAGTAGGGAAAAAATAGCTTTTCGGGCTGCTGAGTTTGCTGGCATCAGCAAATGTCGACTTGCAGAATGAACCACTCCAGAACACTGTGGGCTGATGGCAACTTTTTCTGCATCAGTTATTCGGGGGCAGGAGTCCTACCTGGTACACCAAACACTTCCATGTTTTTCTTCCTTCCTAATTTTAAAACTGCTCCTTAAGCATATATGTGAGTTGAGTGCCTTCCCTTTTTTTGCATAGGAACCCCCACATGTCATGGAACGATGGAAATTGTTTGGGCTCTGCTGAGCTCATTGGACTCACAGCAACTGCGAGTCTATCCTTACGTGCAACACATGGCTCCACATCACTCCACAGGCAAATAAATCACAGCTGAGCAGACAAGAGGTCTTGAACCAGCATCTAAATTTATATATACTTGTATACATATATATTTAAATATACATTCTTGGCCCCAAGGAAAACTCTGCAAACTCTTTGCAAATTTTAGACAACACAATTTAATTCATTTATTGAAATGCTTTGGCAATGAAATGCAAAGTCCTGTATTTTATCCATAGTTTCATACGTCACTGCAAAATGATACAGCAATTTTGGATAGGAAATGCAGAGTGTCTTATCTAGATGTACCAGGGAGGAAGATGGAGGTAGACAGGAAGGCTTCAAGAAAGGTCTGTTTGGCCACATGCTCAGAGTTAATACTCTACTCTTTTATGAAATGCTAGAAAATCTTAACGAGGTGGAAGGGTTGAAGACCATGGACTTAATTTCTGTGACAAGGTACATCCGAAAGACAAGTAATATTAACACCAAAGCAGGTCCTTGTTTCATTACCGACGCAGAAGGAACAATTCCTCCCCCAAGTTATCTTTACCAGCATGAAGACTGAATTACGTGGTTTGGCTCATAATGAATTTCTACCCCAACCCCTTCAAAATGTGGCTATTAGAAGTACTGTCAGGGGGTTGTGCTGCCATTTTCCTGGAGGAGGTGAGAAGCAGAGCGCCCAGGTAGTAGCTGGTTGAGCACCATCTCAGGGCCTTCTTTGGCACAACACCTCCACCAGCTGGCCACCAGCATATGGCCTGCTCTGAAATTGACATCTCAGCTCTCAGATCCAGGTGCCTCAACTGAAGGTGGAGGAAGATCTCGTCAGGAAGATGGTTGAATTAATTACTGATAATTAGTGAATAAAGAGAAGAAATCTGGTACCTCTTGGTGGTGCTAGCTCTCACTTTGTTTTTCTTGAGGCTACCTAGAAATGAAAGTTTTGTGTTAAATTAAAGATTGCTTCCGTAGTCCCTTTCTCAGAGAGGATAAAACTTCATTTTTAAGTTCTTTTCAGTTCAATACAGTTGTGATCTTTTCTAGGCCCAGGTCAGCTTGGGAGATCTAGAAAGACTAGAAGACAGCAGAAGAACATGGAAAATCAGCCTTAAGGAGATTTCAGTTGCTGGGCTACAAGTGAATCCAATGAAACCAACAAACAAATGAGTTGCTGCTGAAGTCAACAGAATTACATCAACAGACTATAGTTTCAAGGGTCTGGATTTTCTGATGGCTTATGATAATGTAACTCCTGACGTCCGTGAACTTCCTCTCCCATCTGCGAGACTACAGTGTTGTCCCTAAGAATACAACTCTCCTCTCCCTTGTACAAGAACTGCACCCGTGGGCAGATGGATTCAAGTCCTCCAGTTAGCTAAGGATATGCCAACTGGTTTGTTGTAAAATTATAATGTGTTAGAGTAAAATCTGTGAGAGTCTCTACCTCCTCATCAGAGCATTTCATCCACATTTGACAGATGAATTTGCATGTCATTCTCCACTTCCCTTTTTAAAGCAGATGTACCCAAATTACTTACAAATATATATATATATAGTTATCCATCCATCTATCTGTCTGCCTGTGTTTGTGACAGGAAATAGTGAAAATTCACTGCAAAACCAAACAAGACAGGCTCAGTTCCGTGACCTCAACACATGTATCTAGATCCATTTCAAACTCTCTGGGATGAGCCACCCAGTGTGGGCAGACATGACACAGGACCTCCAGGAGATGCACATCCTTCCAGACAAGGGGGAAGTCCCACAGGGCATCCTAGAGCATCCCAATGGCACTAGAGATGTATGCTCAGTTAAGTGATTCAAGTCCAGGTTTTCCAGACAAGACAAGGCTGTCAAGGTTCAGGTGTGAACTCTTAGACATTTATCAATTTGTAACATATTAGGAGTTTGTTTTTTACCATTTTTGTCTTTGCATTTAACCAACTGCATTTTGAGTCCTTTATCTACTGGCATTTCATGTGGCACTGAGCTACAGAAATAACAGCATATTTCAAGGGCTTTAATGCATGAACTAGCTTCTTTCACAAGTACTCCATCTAGTTTTATTTTGTTTCTCCAGCTAGCAGAAAGTAGGTCTCACTTTTTCCAGGATGGGTCAAGTTACCAGATGAAGGTTTCTTCTTACCATTAAGGCACCTACTGCCAGTCTCAAGCTTGGGGACCAGCTCAGATCCTGCCTATCACAGACGAAGCTGTTCACTTAGGACTCAGTGCGTCATAATCTGCCCTGCTGCAACCCACATCTCTCACAGTATGAGGGTGCTTTGGCAGTGCAACCCAGGATGGGAGACAGCACCTTCCTTTCTGGTGGCATTAGGAAGGATTCTGCTCACTCCCACAGGGAGACAGGGGCTTTTTGTGGTAGAAACACAACGAACAAGCTTTCTGCTTTCATTTTGAGTTGTACCATGGCCTTCTGCTGATCTTCCTGTGCCTTCATTTTCTGTACTTAAAATTAAGCTCACAGGCTCTACCTGTATACATGTTAAATAATTCTTTTAAATGAGCAGAATGTCCTGGAGTAGTGGGATTTTCTGGTTGTGTTGCCATCCATTGTATACATCCCTGATTGCAAGGTATTTGAAGAATGCCAAAACAAGAATAAGGGAGTTGAGAGCTCAACTTCTATTGAAATCCTCTGAAAACTAGTTTAGCAGAGTAAAATGAGGTGGCAAAGCCCTTGGATATCTATAGATTTTGGCAAAGTATTAATACACCAAGGTGGGAAAAGATGTGTTTAGAGTAGGTCTGAGGAGCTTAAGTTTTTATTTATAATAGCTTCAAGTGCACTAGACTGCATATTTGTGGCAAACTTCTACAAAGACAACAAGCAAAGGAAAACGCAGTCTTGTTCAAGAATTATTCCCAAACAGCAAAGATCTATGGATTATGGAATAATCCCCACCAGGGAACATGTACATACATTTATGCCATACTGTCCGTTGTTAATATTACACGTGCAAGGTGAAGCACTTTAAGTTTGTCTTTTGTGCCCTATGTTTAAATTTTTGAAAAACACTCTCAGAGTATTTTTTCCAGGATTCTGCTTTATTCAGTAATGTGTAATGGGCAGGGTTATCCGCAGGGACCCTGCCTCCTTCCTTCACTGCTAAGATGAAAAGCAAGAGAATTCCAGGAAAGCCAAGATGGATTTGTGGCCAGCAAGCTGCCTGTGGAAGTTGCAGCCGGGGCCAAATACCTCCATATGAGATTACAAAATTATGTGATTTCTGGCTGCTGCTGCTTCTCAGTGTTAGCAGCTGGTGTTTAGACTGCGACTTCTGCTGGTCAGTGCTCTCCTTGCCCTGCCTGGACCAAGATTATGGCACTTCCAAACTGCTGATGGCACTGCAGGCAGAGCCACTTCTGATAGCTTTGGGGAGCAGTCATATGTCATGTTTTGTCAGCAGACCTCACATCTCAGCAGCCATCAGCAGACTGGGAATGTAATATTGGAAATCCCCCTCCAGCTCCCAGCCTAAATCTTCGCAGAGCTCGGATACAGCTCATGCAATGTGGCCAGAGAGATTTAAACCCGCTTCACATCAATACATCTTATGCTTGTAAATTACAAACTCTGCCGGTGTCAGGCACACTTAAAATCAACAGGGAACCTAATCTCCGCGCAGGTTGGGTATTGATTTAACTACATTGACTTAAATTCAAATATAGTAAATCGATAGAGCTCCCTAGCATTGACATAAAAACACAGGTTAAAGGTAATTCCATCAGCATAGAAAAATAATTTTAGCAGGATTATTTTTTTTGCTCAGGTTTCCCTCTGGATATGGTTGGACAGTCACAAGCAGGCAGGTTAGTTCCTTAAGGCATAGAAGAGGCAACAGCATTGCTGAAAGGAAGAAGCCTCCAGCAGGGGCTGGAAAACCAGAAGGCAGTTTGCATATGCTTATGTGCATAAATGGGCATGCAAATTCTGCCAGTTTTCTGCCAGACTAAAATGAAGTAACTGAAGCCACTTGCACCAACAGTCTGACGCTAAATTAAACCATTGTGGGACCTGGAGAGGACTGGATTCTGTGCCAGCTTGTAGTGGAAATTTCTTACTGGGTCTGAGGCAAAGAATATTAATAAGAAAATCAGAAGAGTGGATGCATACAAATGGTAGCAATGCATAGTAAGAGGCAGATGGTTTCCTAGCAACACAGGCTTTAGGCTGGTTAGTTTTGGTTAGCATTCTCTGACTAACAGCTGCGATTTTTATCTGTACTGCCGCTCACTTGCCTACCTGTGCTGAAAGATAGAGAAAAAGCAATAGAGAATGCAGGATAGGATCCATCCTAGACTACATGTCTGAAAGTGAGACTTCTGCATGTGAGGGACTTGCCAGTGTGTCCTGGGTTAAGCAAAACCATCTTACAGTGCCTGGAAAAATGATGGGCTGAAAACGCCTCTAGGGATGCCCATTTCTGCAATATGTGAGCTAGCTCAAACACCGACCTTGTGCTTCAGGTAGCTAATCCAGGGCACATGAGTTTCACTTCTATTGTGTTTTGGCACTTTGCTATCTCCATCCCACAGTACCATGTGCTCCAGGAATACCCCATGGCTAATTCTGCTCTCAGCATCATAAGCAAGAGACCCTTGACTTCACTGGTAACAGGGCAGAGCCCTTACTTTTTATTTATTTATGGATTTCTTCTGTGGCTTTGTTTATACCATGCCCTTTGAGAATAATGTAGGAAACCAGCTTCTCTGTGTGTGTGTGTGTGTCTGTGCATGTGTATGTACAGGCATGTCTTGGCGTATCGGGACCTCTGCTCACCTACTGCAAGGCAAATAATTAATGATCGTATGTCTGCTAGAATCCTTTTCTGAAGGTGTTTGAAAATGCCTGGCACTGCTAAGGTGCTACAAAAGCAATTCCTAATAAACCCCCCAGCCATCCCTTTAGACAATACCTCTGTCCAATATGGGCTTGATACTAGTGTCAGCTAAAGGTCTGATCTGGAGTTTCTGCACGTACACTTCAGGACCAGCTCCTTAATCAGACTCACAAGTCCTGCTTTCTCCATACAGGCCCCGCTTGCTTCTGCCCAGCCTGTCGATGCTTCCAGAGCTCAGCCTCTCGCGTCCTCCTGGAGAGCTCCGCAGATTTTAACTCCAGTTTCCTTTCTGCAAGAGGAAAGAATGTGAGAGATGCTTTAGAAAGCACGTAAGTTTTCATGTTGTCCTTAACTCCTCTGTGCTGCTGGAGAGGAAAAAATCGCCCAGTTCAGACAAATGCTGCAGAGCAACTGCTGTAGCGCAGGGGGTGGCAGAGTCAGGGGGAGCAGCCGCTGCACCCCAGGTGACATGGACTTGCAGTCCCATGCCCTCCAGTGATCTGTCTGCAGCTCCAAGTATTTAAAGCCAAGGACTACGGCTTTGCCAGTCCATGACATCTCTAGAGGTGGTGGCACCAGCTTGTCTGTCTCACTTCCTTCCCCATGGTTTGGGATCTCCACAGCCTTCCCCTCCCCAAGAGAAAGGCTGTAGCATAAATCTTACTAGACACCAGAGAAATCACGCAGGAGAATGAATCATGAGAAGTGCCCAGCCATGAGAAAAGCTTATCCCAACCCTCGTGCTTTAGTAGGACAAAAGCAGCAGATCCACAAGACAGGATGCCAGTGGAAATTGAAGCTTCATTCAGTCCATGGGACTGGCTGTTTATGTCCTACATTCAGTTTTTATCTGCCATGAGAAACTGTCCGGGTGAGAGGAGAGCAAGCGGGTTTTTGACATACAAAGAAAGCAAGGCCTGATTAACTGAAGAGGGAGAAGAGATTTCATTTATTCGAGTTATTTAAAACTCTGCAGTCTTTGTTAACAGCTGCTCAACTTGAACAAGCAACGTCTCTCTGAAGGACTCGGCGCTGCTCCTCCTTCACAGCAGAGCTGGGAAAGTGCCCATCCACATGCGTGAGTCATCCAGACAGGCCTCCAACAAAGACTGCGCTGGCTAGGATGAAAGCCTAAGCCCCAAACTCTTTATTTTTCCTGGCCTAAGCTGCAAGTAGATGAGAAGAGGGAGGGAAGGAATACAGATCTATTTATTTCCCTTTCTGCTTAGGTTTAGAAAGGCTAAAGAATGGAAAGAGTCTGTGGGCAGGGACCCAGAGGGATAAAGAAACGTGACAAGACAATGAGACCCCCAAAGCTCAGCAATTTGCTTTAAACCCTCATCCCTACCTTATCTGAGCTCACCGAGGTGAATATCTGCCATCTTAAACTTTTCACAGATCTTTGGCAGGGGCACATGGGCACCCACCATGCAACTGACTTGAGCAACAGTTCTTGTGGGTATGTTACTGGTGGCTCTACAGTAACAGCACTGAAAAGCACAGGTCAGAGAGTTAATGCCAAGACAAAACAGAGGCGATGCTGCCAAGTGAGGAATGCTTTTGCACCCTCAGAAGCCTGTGGCAGCAGAAGGCACCCAAAAGTCAGGGGTGTTGACTGCCACAAGCCACTTTCTAAGATCATGGGAGTCCCTCTTCCATGGGGTAAAACACATGGCAAAGCAGAGGGCACAGAGGTTCCAGACCTGCTCATAAAGGATGTTGATAACGTGCAAGTAATGGATTTTCAAGGTGATATTGAATGACATTATTACTATTTGGCAAAATTTGTTTAATTTTATACCTATAATAAATCCTGAAGATAAGCCTTGGATTGTGTCCATCTATCACATGAGTAAACATAATGAATGTGCAATTAAATTAATTAACGAGTAAGGTGATACAGCAATGAACACTGCTCTCTCACTGAAAGCAGTGCAGGTTTCCTACCAGCTTTTACCAGCTTTTAGTGTAGATCAGCATAGACCACCTGTAGTTTTAAATCAAAGATAAGAGTCTTCCACCTCTATTCATCTAATGTGTCTGACCAGGACCCGTGGCAGATAAGCACTCTTTAGCATAGGAGGGGGAGGCTGATCCACTGAAATCTCTGCATGTCTTCTGGCCAGACTGTTTCTCTGCACTCCAGGGGATTCCTGTTGGTTTGGCTCATTTCTTCATTTTTCAGTTTTATTATGACTGTAAGTTCTCTGAGCAGATCTTGTCTTTTTGCTCTGTGGTTGAACAGCACTCAGAGGAATAACCTCTGGGCGTAAGAACAGGCCAGGAAAATCCCCAAATGACAACTGGGGAAAATCCAGAGCTGAAAATGCAGCGTATGCCCTTCTTCAAAGGGCAGGCCCATGGAAGAGACTGGTGCTGCAGATGTATCTGCTGAAGTTGGCCTAAAATTGATTCTTGGTGGAGTGGGATTTGTCCCTTGTGAGCTACCACAAAGCAGTGTGTCTTCTGCTAGCAGCTCTTCTGCAAAAACCTCAAGGATTTCCCTCCCACTTCCAAAGATGTGAGGAGTCCCTGCAGCATGACTGATTAACATCATAGTGTGGAGAGATTGTACAACACAAACTGCCTGACTGCCCAAAGCTCCTGTGGTGGGATCAAGCGATATAATGTCTCCCAACTGCCTGGACACCAGGTCTACCCTGAAAGGGAAGCGGCGGTCCCCATAAACATGTAGCTTTCCACAGAAGTGACAGCCGTTCTTCTAGAGGCAGCTTTCTGGACCCAGGTCATTAAAAACCAGAACATCACACAGTAAAAAATATTGGGCACCTGAAATACTTCTGAAGCCCTGAAGTTCTGACTAAGAACAGTGCAGTTTGTTCATCAGCAGCATAGCCTCCCTCCTCTGCACCCCTGGCCTCTCCCAGCTTCGGTCTGGAAAGGTGGACAGGGATTTCAGAGTATCTATTCAGTCATCAGCTGATGGGCTGCCAACAACGATGTTAATTTTCCCCTGTTGTAATTGGCCGTTTAGGGCCCCAGCCAATGACCAGAGAAGCTGCTGGAAAGAGTCCTGCTGACTGCAATGGCTGTCCAACAACACGCAGCTATATACGCTGAAAATTAAACACAGATCCTCCAAATTCACTTCACACAGGCCACAGGACTATACTCTGTTCCTCATAATTATCATTATTATTGTCATTACTGGATTTGAATTAACGCCCGTGAGTGCAGATGGACAGAGATTTTTATCACACAGAAACTCTGTCATTTAACTTGGACTTTCTCACAACTTAAAACAAAGGAGAATGGTTCCAGATGCTGCTCTTTTCCTTTTGTATCCCCACAGCTGCTGACCAGCTATGGTGTCCACAGCAAAATCTGAATTTGTTTTAAGCGAATTGTAAAATCTGTCCAAAAATTCTTTACATACTGCAACAAGAAAATAAAAACCTTAAGTTGAACAGCAGAAACTGGTAAAGCTGCCAAAGGATTGTTAACAAGTTAGCTAAAGATACGGATCATTAACACTTTAAGAAAAAAAAAACCAAAAAACAAAACTGCTCTGTAGTTTAGAACAAGAACTCTAATTTCATCTTTTAGCTTTATAGATAATGGTGGGTTTGTGGGAAAGGAAATCATTCTGGCAGCTCTGCATGGTTCCCATTAACACTTTTTTAATAAAAGGATCTCAGAATCTATCACCACTTTGATCTCAGTTCAATAAAGCTAATCTTAGCGTTGGTTTTAACATGGACATTTAATTGTGTTTAATCATCTTCTGCAAAAATCAATTTAGTTGACATGATACTGACCAGGAGTGGTCAGCAGAGATAAGGAAGAGCTATGTTCTAACTACTCCATCCTATTACATTCACCTCTAAGCAGGCAACTAATTAATGTGGTTATCCTCATAACACCCTTGGGAAGAAGGGAAAATTCTACTCTTGGTTGGTTGTTTTCTTCAGCTGAAGAACTCAAGAAACAGTAAAATTAAATTACTTCCTCAAGGTCACACAGTAAATCTCTGACAGTGCACAGAATGAACTTCTTGTTTCAAGCTGTCATCCTCACCCCTAAATCAGTTCTTTGCCTAAAACTAAGAGAACTGTCACTAACTGACCTGATGCTGATCACGACCTATTTTGGCAGTCGACTCTTCTTAAACTGCTGGTTTAAACACCGTGCAGTCTTGTACTGAACTTGCCCTACAGAGTGTAAGCTTCATGCCAGTGCTCCATGAACACAAGGTTTTCCACCCAGAGCACAAAAGTTAATTTCAGGCATATTTTACCACGGAGCTTGCTTGGAAAGCTCTGGGATTGCCTCCTGGCGCTCTTTGTAATTCATGTCATAACTTAGATCTGCATTATTAACCATAACATTTAATATTTACAGAGCCTCCTCCAGCCAAGGATCTCAGTACACTTCCTATTACTGAAACCTTCCAACATTCCTGCAAAGTGAATTTAACATCATTTAGGAGATGGAAAAACTGGGACATGGAGAGGAAAAAGGCCAAAAATTTTAAAAGTTATTTGAAGATTTTTCTATTCTTTTCCCTGGGAAAAAAAAAAAAAAGAAACATTTGCATGTATGCTTAAAAGTTCTCAGACTTCACAAGAGTAATAAAGTTCTTCAGCCAATCATGACCATCGTATATGTGCTTAGAGATGATAGTGCCTGACACAGTCTACATCAATTCTCAAAACAGCAATTAGAATATTACATATTTCTCATTTCATTAACAGACACTGTATTTGAAATTATCTGTGGTACATGCTTATTCTTACTCTAAAGAAAATCATACAAATTTGGTTTTCATAATAGTCAATAAAGACTTGTCAAAGCTGAGTTGTGCTCGTTCTCAGTTCTCGCTGTGAAGTATGTTTGCTGTGTTTAATTAGCCTTTAGTTCCTCCTTACTCCTGTCAAGAATGATCTGCAATTGGCTGAATGGTGGCAAAGAACGGTACCACAGTAAACTGGAAGAGGTTTTTCAGGACAGTGTTGCTTTCAGACAAACTGCATCAGCTGGAGTCATTAGCCAATTTCCTCTGGATACCTGGGTCAGCCTGGGTCAGCAGCTCATCCAGTGAACACTGATCAATGTCTCAGCTACAGGTTGGAGGTTTGGTTGTTTTGGGTTATAAGAAAACTGGATTTTTCCTACTTCATGACTCAAGTTTGCATTGTGGAGCACAATAAAGGATGGCTTATTTTGCAGGCACTCAAAGCTTTTTCAAGAAGAGAAAAAAAACTAACATTCTTGACTTAAAAGCAAAATGAAACAAACATTTAATATGCTTTATGTCATCTAAAATATATAAAAGAAATCTTGGGATATTGTCTAATAAGCACTCTGGTGTAAGTAAAAAAAAAAAAAAAATCTGGCTTCAACTTTACTGTAAACCTACTGAGCTGCCAGATAGACTAAACATTGTAGATGAGTTGTAGCATTGCAATTACATGCTGCATTTGTGCCACCTACAGGCATAAATAGCAGCTTTTCAACAGGTTTGCCTGTCAAGCTTTCTGTGTACCTCATCCTTTTTGGACTGCTGAGAGAAGAATCCATAGCAGTCAGCCCTGACTCTCGACCAATACAATGATTGTGTTCAGCTTATTAAAAATTAACACAAGTATTTAATTAATCTGATCTGCTAACTTAACTTGTCTCTTCCCTGTCACTTAGGTACCGTGACTATTAAGCAATGAGGATACTGGAATGAACTTTATCAAGTGTCTTTTGTAATGAGTGGCAAGAGTTACAGGAAGCCCAGAAATAGCCCATAGCCTCCACCGAAACCCAGCAACTTTGGGAGGGATCTACAGACAGACATCCCAACAGCATGTGTTCCTGTCCCCAAAATAAGCAACGCAATTATTTGTGAGAATTTATGTAGTGAGTTTGAGGAGCCTCTTTTTATGAAAAACAAACAAACAAACAAACAAACAAAAAACCCCAAAAATCTCATGGATGCTTTTCTGAAAGCAATCGATGGGGATGGGAGTTTTCAGCCGGATGTCAGCATCTCCAGTAGGACGGTACAAGTCTCACGCTGTCTTGGGGAAGAGCCTGTCTTTGAAGCCAGAGTGAAGGTGACACTTGGAGGACCACTGTCCAGGTCCCCCCTGCAGCCGGGCTTTACTTCTGCATGATGCAGGGAGGTGGCACTGCGCCGCATTTAGACTCCCTATGGAAACGAGAGGGAAAGGACCACCCAAGCCTAGAGAAGCACTGTCATCTTCACAGTGAGGGGTCCCGAAGCCGCACGGACGAGGGGACCTGCTCCCCGTTAAGGTACACAGAACTGCGCTGCGCCCGTCGTGGGGCCGTAGGAAAGCTGAGGAGCCTCCGGCATGGCGATGGCTCTGGCCAGAACTGAGTTGTGTGTGAATGATGGTGAATTCCCCCAGGACTGATTAGAAATAATGGGTTTGGTTTGGTTTTTTTCTCCTGTAGTAATGCCGAGATGGATTTCTCCAACAGAAGTGCAACATAATAACACACTGAGCTTTGCTGTCAGACATTGATTACGCAAAATCAGCACTTCAACTGGTTTGCTGATATTGGATAAAAAAAGTCTACACCGTCTGCATGGGCTTCACTGCCTGCAGTTAAACTGTGAGAGGCCACCGACGTAAGGCACACACGCCCCAGCACACGCACGAAACAGCTCCGTTCGCCTTTCTCCGTTTTAATCTCTATTTTCTCAGTGCTTGGGTCTCGGCTACAACAACCCCGAGCTCGACCGGGCCCCGCGCTCCGGACCGGCTCCCCTCAGCTGCCACACGGGCTCCCCTCAGAGGCCGGAGCGGCTCCCCTCAGAGGCCGGAGCGGCTCCCCTCAGCAGCCGCCGGACCGGCTCCCTTCAGCCGCCGGACCGGCTCCCCTCAGCGGCCGCCGGACCGGCTCCCCTCAGCGGCCGCCCGCCGCCCAACCGCCCGAGCCTCGCGCACGGAGTCTGCCCTGTTGCCATGCGGGATGACGTCCCTCTCTCAATTTTTTTCATTGGCTGCTGCGCCTATGATGATGCTTTCAAGTGCGCCTCTCCGTGATTGGTTTGAGGAGAGAGTGTCGTGTGGGTTTTGATTGGCGGCTGGGGAGAAGAGCGGGATTGGTTGGGAGCGTGGCGCGCGCGGTGTATTGTGGGGAGGCGGGCGCGCGTGGAGCGGGTGACGCTCATGGCGGCCATCGGTGTCCACCTGGGAGCTACCTGTGCCTGTGCCGCCGTCTACAAGGTGAGGGGCCGCGGGGCCGCGCTGCCCGCCGTGTCCGGGGCGGCCCGGAGGTGTCATGACCGCTCAGGGCCCCTTGCCGGGAGCCGGGGGGGAGGGGGGCCGCGGTCCCCTCTGTTTCCTCACGGCGCTGGCGGGGCTCCTGAGGGCGGCTCATCGGGGTGCCTCTGTCCGCAGGATGGCCGTGCCGACGTGGTCGCCAACGACGCTGGGGACAGGGTCACTCCTGCGGTTGTTGCTTTCACGGAGAGTGAGGAGGTGAGGCTTCCCTTCTGTGGTGGTGGTTTGGGGAGCAGGGGAGCACTGCCTGTTGCTCACTTTTTATTTTTTTCTTTGTTTTTCGTTCAGGTTGTTGGTTTAGCTGCAAAACAAAGCAGAATAAGAAATATTTCAAACACTGTAGTGAAAGTGAAGCAGATCCTTGGGCGAAGGTAAGAGAAGAGAGGTGAAAGGTGAGGTGAGAAGCTTAGTTTTCCCCGTTAGAGCTGGTCAGTGAAACGGAGTCTCAGCACTGGTATTGAAGCCGTTGTGATCTGAGTGGTAGTAGTTCGGTTAAGCTGGTGTTGACAGGGGGTATGTAATATCTTAAAAATTCGTTGTATTGTGAACTTCTTATTTTACATTTTATTCCAGGAGTAAAGAGATTAGCAGCAAGTTGCGTGTATGCTTTTGATATATACTGAAGTTTTTTAGCCTGGATGTTTCCCTGTGGCTAAAATCCTCCGGAGTTTTATTTCATGAAACTTTGTATTGTTTTTGTTACAATTGTGAAACATGTTGACCTAATGCCTGTTAGTGGAGCTGTGTCGATTCATCCTGACTACTACAGTGATACTAGAACTAAACTTGTTGGTTTAGGTATAACATCAGAGATGTGACAAAACTTTTCAGTGATAACCTAGCTGTGTGTTACAGCTCTCTCACTGAAAGGAGTTGACAAGGTGATGCCTATTCTGATGCAATTCTCAGCACTTTTCAGATGTAGAACCTTACCTACTTAGTAGAGGATCAAGCATAGTAAGCTTATTGTTGTCATGTTTTTTCAGTCAATGCAGCAAAAGTGCCACTGAAATATTTTCTAATGATTATAGAGGATAGCAGGTTAAAACAGTGTGTTGCTTCTTGTTTTCCCTTTTCACTGTCTAGTAGGGTTTTTTTTAGTCATTTGTTTGGAGCATGAGATTGAAAGATGCCAGCAGTCAGAACTATTGGGCTTTCTTCTGTATAAGTGTATCTGTAGAGTGGAAACAGGAGTTTTGGTTGAAGTATAGCTTCGTGTGCTCTAGATGTTATAAAGAATACCAGCAAGATTAATTTGTCCAATTACCCTTGAGCACATGATTTATTTTGTTATTTTTTGAATTTGGACAGCTCTGGCGACCCACAGGCAGAGAAATATATTGCAGAAAGCAAATGTTCTGTGAGTATGATCTGGGGTTTTTTTTGTTGTTTTTAGAATAACTTGTATCATGTTATAATTTTATTCTTAGCATTGTTTGTGCCACAACGTTTGTGTTCTGTAGTGAGCAGCTCTCATCATATGAGGTCTGTTTGTTGCTATGTAGGATGTTTTGCTTTCTATAAAGTAGAGAACTTCACTGTGTTCTGAGATCTGCCATCATAATTTAGTCCAACAGAAAAGTTATGTATATCTCTTGGCCATTCTCAAAAGAGATGATTTTTAATGTCTTTGGGTAATAGTGTTGTGGTGTTTCTTAGTGCTTGTAGAAGATGCTCAAGTTACAGCATCTTGTGATAATGCTTAACCACTTTGATCTCAGTATTTAATTTGGGTAATACTGTGCTTGTTACTAGAAACCTTTTTGCAAAACAAGACAAAAATTATCCTGGAAAATACATTCCTAATGGAGGAACGAGTTTTTCTCTGGTTTTTGAGTGTTTGTGTTGCCATGCTTATATAAATAGCTGCTATTTTTTCTTACGGAATATAAACAGGCAATTACTTTTGTTCTAAACGTTGCTTTTGTATTAAGGAAAACTATCAATAAAAAAAGAAAGTCTGGAGTCTTTAAGTCCATACGAATGTCACTGTCATGTCTGTTGGCTAATACAAGGTTTTTTATCTTTGATAAGCATCTTGGAAGCATTTAGTCTCTCGTAGTAGATTACGAATGTAAAAAGTATTTACACGGTCCAGTTGTTTTTATGTTGAACAGAAACTAAATTAAACAGTGCTTTTTGTTAATAACCAAATTACTTATCTAACAAAGGTGTGTTGGTTTTACTTACAGATAATTGAGAAGAATGGGAGACTTCAATATGAGATAGATAATAAACTTATTAACCCAGAAGATGTGGCAAAACTAATTTTCTGTAAAATGAAAGGTATATAATAAGTAAAATTGTAACATGTTTTAAGGTTTTTTTAAAGCTGTCCTCATATTTTTAAGATGTGGGGTTTTTTGGGGTTTTTTTTTGCTTTTAATCAACATGTTCTGCCTATGTTTATGAACAGAAACTGCTCAGTCTGCATTGGGTTCCGATGTAAATGACGTTGTTATCACTGTACCATTTGATTTTGGAGAGAATCAGAAAAATGCCCTTGGGTAAGAGGATTAAGTTCTTCTGTTATTTAACATGCCTAAAGCAGACCAGCTGGCACATCAGCAGTGGGAATTCTGCTGCTGGACTTCAGCTTCTGACTGTCAGTCAAGACATGGGGATGCCATTTGAATTGGGAAAATATGCAAGCAGGAGATTAAATCCTGACTTTAGAAACTTTTCATGGAATTCATTGTTGTAATCAAAATTAAATTCTGAATTAATTAAAGTGAGAGGGAATTTTGGTATCATCAAGGATAGAATGTGATTTCAGATGTGGATCTTCAGTGTCCTCTTTGAATTACAAATAGTTTCTCAGC
Source organism: Pterocles orientalis (assembly GCA_011057875.1). NCBI lineage: Eukaryota > Metazoa > Chordata > Aves > Pterocliformes > Pteroclidae > Pterocles > Pterocles orientalis. Next base: position 2,416,140 of record WKFP01015175.1, read on the forward strand.
CCTCCTGCATAATTTCCCATCCCTTCCTACAAGAATACTCGCCAAGACAAGTGGTGTTACGTGACTTTATTAAAGACTGTGTTGTCAGAGAGCGGTTATGGAATACACATCAGTATTCTACTTGGAAGTTCTGTTTGGAAAAAGTTCTGCTGTGAAAGCTCTTCCATATGAAAACATAAGTAGACTTAAAGCTGTGCATAATTGGCAGCATCTATTTCTACTTTCTGGTATGTAGAAGCACTTATGTTAAACTGTCATTAAATCCTTAAAGCGCACTTAGTTTTTCATAAAACATTAGTGAGCTGGGTATTTGCAATGTGTGTAATGAAACGTTCTATTGCTTTGGCATACAAGTTTCCAAATAACTTCGAACTGGAGGAAACAACTTGCAGGTCAGTCCCAGGGTTACTGAAGTTTCAAGAAAACATGTAAAGGAAATGTTAGAAGTCAGGTGCATTAACTTGATTTGGATGTAAAAATTTTCCTAGCATGGTATCTGTCGAAATTATGTACTAAGAACTTTTAATACCACACCTGAAGAGAAGTTACCAAGTTGGATTGAGGGTGGGGTTTTTCAACTTGAGGGGTTTTTTGCTGTGTTTTATAGGGTGTGTAGACTGGTGAATCAGTGTGTTATTTGACAAAGAGCACACAGCAGATCCAGCTACCTGAAGAACAGAGTAGCAACTGAACTTGTTACCTTTCCTTTCCAGTCACTTCTGTTTGTTAATACCAAGCTGTAACCAAGTTCTGAGTTGGTGTCATATGTAGTTCAGATGAAATCTTAATAGCTTGCATGGCTAGTGAAATCACTGCAGTAAAGTGGAATGTGTTATGCCTTATCACAGGGAAGCAGCTGCAGCTGCTGGATTTAATGTTATGAGATTAATTCATGAACCGTCTGCCGCTCTCCTGGCTTATGGAATTGGCCAAGATTCACCCACTGGGAAAAGGTAAAATCCTGATATTTTACTTCTTAAATATAAGCTGCTGTACTTGAATCCTGAGAATCTTAAATGAGGGAATGCTGTGTTGCCTTAGCAGTCAACATGAAATTAATGGTTTGAGGCTTGTTTTTCTTTTTTCTCTTGAGAAAGCCAATAACAATTTAGAAGTTGTAAATCTGTAGTGTTTTAAATCCCTTTGTTCTTGTTTTTATATTTTTAGGATTGTCTATATAGATTTGGCCCCAGATGCTGTCGCATTGTGTAATGAGCTAATTTGCTTTAACAAAAATGCATCCCTTCTTGAACAGATCTTGGCATAGCTGGTTTTTAATTGTGGGAGATGGAGTAATTTTACATATGGTAGGAGATCTAAAACAGAGTTCCCAGGTTCAGTGGGTGCATTGGGTTTCCCTTATGAATATTCAGATAATTCACAAGACTTGGAATAGCAAAGACTGCTGTCAGCACAAACAGATGTCTTTTTTTTCTTCTTGGTTGGTATTTTTTACCCTTCTCATATAGGTCTAGCCTACAGTCTTTAATGTTCAATTCTCAGTTCAATTCAAGGCATTGGCTGCTCTTACTGTATGAAACAGACTAATTTTGTCCTTTAGGGAACATTGTCAAGTAGTCAGTGGTATTAAGATGCATTAAGTACAAACACCCCAAATCAAATTCTCTTGATAAAACTGATTAAAGAAAGTGTGTCAAAGTAAATATGATTTTAGATTACTTATGTTAATACTACTTTTTTTTTTAACCATGGCAGCAATGTGTTGGTTTATAAACTTGGTGGAACATCGCTTTCTATCACAATCATAGAAGTAAACAGTGGAATATATCGTGTGCTTGCTACAAACACAGATGATAGCATTGGCGGAGTTTGCTTCACAGAAGCTCTAGCGCAACACTTAGCTTCTGAATTTCAGAGGTAGGTTTTGAATTCCAAGCATGTTGCTGTTAGGACAGGAACTTCATGATCTGATGCTTGCTTTAAAAAAAATAAATTGTTGGATCTAGCAGACTGTCTGGAAGCAAAATGGCTCAAATAAAGATATTAAAGGAACAGTCAGTTGTTGGGGGCCAAGGAGGAAGACGGGGAGATGCTTGGTTTTGGGTAGATGCTGCTTGGAGTCAGTGTTGAACTTTAAGATCTCAGCTATGAACTGTTTTGTGTTTTGAGTGAGGTATGTGACTACAGGCTGTTTACATCCTTTCAGTCACAAGCTTTTGGGGTGGCGTTCACCTGTGTGGGTTTTGTTTCTTTTTCTTGTTGGCATGAAAGACTGTGGAGGGGCTTGGGTCATCAGACTGAAGTGTCTGTATGGCATGTCATCCTGTGATGAACAAAAATGAACAAATGCTTTACCGTGAGCTCTAGTGATCTTCAGGTGATCAGTTGCCTGCTACCACAGAAGGAGACTTTTTGGATGAAACATACTATCTTGTTGACATGTCTAATGTTAAGTGTTCTGTTTCTTCTTAATCTGTGGTTAAAGTTGGTTGATTGCTGTTCTTTGCAGTCATTTACTGGATTTGTTGAGCTGAGAAACTGTTCAGAAAGACTTGAATCTGTGTGACAAACACTAATGCTGGAGTTCAGGGTGCCTCTACACAGTGTTCTTTAGTTGAAAGTGAAATAGGCACTTTTATTCTTTGTCAGCTTTCAATAGTGGCATTGTACATAATACTAAAATGTCTACTGAAAAAAAAAGTTCAACAGTTTTAACCTGTTTTTCCTTTCAGAAAGTTGGCATTACCACTCAAATGCCAGCCTTTCTAAACTGATACCTCTTCTCTTTTTTTTTTTTTTTTTTTTAAATGCAGGTTTTGTAAACATGATATTAGAGGAAATCCTAGAGCCATGATGAAGTTAATGAACAGCGCGGATATTGCAAAACACTCTTTATCAACTCTGGGAAGTGCAAACTGTTTTGTAGATTCTTTGTATGATGGATTGGATTTTGATTGTAATGTGTCCAGGTAAAGCACGTCTTGAATCTAATGCATGTATATAAAGCTGTACTTGAAATCTTTCTGGATGATATTTAGGATGTTCAATAAGCTTTGATTTTTGGTGGCCTTGATTTTAGAAAGACAGAAGACCAACTTGCTTTCTTTCAGCTTTGTTTCATATTGATGGTTCTGATACAAGCAGTCTGTAGTAGTTATGGTAAGATGATAACAGTGTTGCTCTAATGGTTAGAACATAAAGTGCAAAAATGCTCAAGGAGACCCGTCTTTGGAGTTTAGTTGTTGATGAAAGGGGAATAGATGCTGTAATTATTGAAGGTGGTTCCTACCCCTCCATTGTTGGTTTTTTTTTTGTTGGGTTTTCCTTAAAGAAAATAAGACTTTTGGACTCTTCATCTAAATGAGCTCCAGAATGATAGGAGTCATAGAAGCCTTGATGTTGCCTCTTTTTGAGAGCTGGAGTAGAAGGATGTTTTCTGTATCTTTGTTCATACTGCTGTGTCCTCCTAAGTCTTTTCTCTCTTGGGATGATGTATTACTGAGATGTTTAACTAATTTTAATCCTCTTCCAGTCAGCAGCAGCTTTAGCAAAATGAAATAGACTTTTCAGTTCCAGAACTGTGCACCACTGCTGCAGCAGTTGCATCTGGTAAAATAAGGCACGATATGTTTGCAAGTACAAGAAACAATACTGTGTAACTTGTTTTGGCTCATTTTTGAGTAAGGATAGTAGTCCTGTGAACTAACATTGTATGAATATAGCAAGTCATATTCTGCAAAGTAAAACTTCCTCCTCAGGCTTGAAAGATCCCAAAGCAAGCACAAGTTTGTTTTTCAGTTTGCTTAACCTACTCCTTGTGTGTAAATCAGGACACAGCTTGATTTGCCTCAGAAAATTCAAGAAGCACAATTGTGTCTTTGTGTCTCCATTTTGAAGATGATGAAGCAGTTCCAGGGTTTTTGCTGCTTTTTCTCTCACATATGAGTCAAGATACTGATTTTTGTCAAGACAACAGTACTGTGTTTTCTCTAGAGTACGTGGAAGAAAAATGAATGTGTGTTCCATGTAGGTGTTAACAGTAGAATCAGTAGCACAGTTCTTTTCACAGCAACAATAGCAAAAATCACTTCTTCAAGATTAATAGTTGGGAAGTAAGATTTTATTTTTTATTTTTTATTTTTTTCCCCTTAAAAAGATCCCTTAGTACCAGGTATAGCTAGAGAACCAAAGTATATTCTAAAAATGATTGTTCTTCCATTTCAGGTACTTCTCTCTAATGGATGAGATGACACTTCTTGAATTATTTTTTTTTCCCTTCCAGGGCCAGGTTTGAACTTATCTGTTCTTCACTGTTTAGTAAATGTGTAGAAGCAATTAAAAAGCTCTTGCAGCAAGTTGGATTTACAGCAGATGATATTAATAAGGTAAAACCTTTAAATGTAAAAATAAATTAACCTGATTTACAGCTCTCAAATTATGTTTTACATGAAGAAGAGTGGAAATTAGCTTTTTTTTTTTTTCCAGATCTGGTTAATCTCAACAAGATTCCTGTAATAAGGGAAGGGTTTTAAGGTTTTTCGTTTTTTGTTTTGTTGTTTGTTTTTTTTCTTGCACAAGATCAGTAAGTGATGGCTGGTTGTCAATGACATCCCTCAGGATTTGATACTGTGGCTGACACCATTTAATGTCTGTTAGTAACACAGATGATGGGGTAGCATGTGCTCTCAGCAAGTTTGCAGCCAGTACCAAAATGAGGGAAGCAGTCAATACCACTGTGGGTCAAGGCTGCTATTAAAAGGGGTTGAAAAAAGCAAAAGTTTCAGTTGGAAGGGACCTACAGTAATCATCTAGTCCGATGGAGAAGAAGATCACAAGGATCAACAAAAGCAAATGTAGAATCTGGGATGGAACAGGGTGGGGGTTGCTAGAAAGCAGCTTTGCAGGAAAAAATGGAGTAAATCTGATAGTAAATTTAATAGCAGTCAGCAGTGTGCCTCTGCAGCAAAGAAGGCCAATTGTGTGCTGGGCTATAATGGCAAGAGTATAGCCATGGGTGCAGGAAAGTGTTTCCCTCTTTGGCATTTGAACAGTGTCCAGAGACAATTTGGTCACTTTTGGGCTTCACAGGAGATGAAATGTACTGACCTACTGGAGCCAGTCCAGTTAGAAGGCTGCTGAGATGGTTTGGGCCAGGAGAGCTGTAAGAAGAGGCTCAGGGGAGACTAGTGCTGCCTACAGTTACCGATAGGAAGGCATATGTGAGACAACACCTGACTTACTCCTTCCTGTAGCTGTGTAGTGGAAGGGTGAGTGGCAAGCAGCACAAGTTACAACACGGGGAAATTTTAGATACCAATAAAAGAGTTTGTAGTGTGAGGGTAATCAAACACTGAAACAAGGGCCCACAGAGTCTGTGGAATCTGTATCCGTGGAGACACGGTCCTAAGCAGCCTGTTGTAACCAGACATGTTCTGGGCAGTAGGTCGGACTAGATGACCTCTGGAGGGCCCTTCCAGACGGACATTATGGTGAATTCCTTCATTTTTAAAGTGTTACTTCATCTATCAGATGCTTGTGATAAGAAGCAGTTTTTCAAGATAACATTTCAAACTTGCAAGCTGTTTCCTGGAATTTCAAATACCAAAGTAACAGAAGTCAAGCAAAGATGGCATAAATTTTTATTTCAGCAACTACAGATTATAAAATATCCTAGAGCAGTTTGCATTTCTGTATTGCAGGTTGTGACGTGTCTGTTTTATCTATCAGAAGAAAGATTTGAAATCATTAAGGCATGTTTTCCAGGTAGTTCTGTGTGGTGGGTCTGCTCGAATCCCAAAATTACAGCAGCTGATCAAAGACATTTTCCCAACTGTGGAATTACTGAATTCAGTTCCTCCAGATGAAGTTATTCCCATTGGTGCAGCCATAGAGGCAGGAATTCTGCTAGGGAAAGAGAATCCTTTGTTAGAAGAAGAAGCACTCTTTATTGAGTGTTCTGCCAAAGATATTCTTCTTAAGGTAAGGCTAAAATTATTTAACTTAGAAAATTTTACTGCTGCAATGAATATACAGCACTACATATGCATTATTGATGTTAGAGAAACAGTGTTTTATTATTCTACAGATTTGGCTATAGATCAGCCGTAAGTGGGAACTTGGATTTATTGACAAAAAAACTGACAGGAGAAACTACTTGATTTTAATAAGAGATAGATTGTGTCTTTGCTATGTTGTAATAGCTGGACTTTTAAATTTATTTTTAGGAATGTCTTTTTTTTTTAACTTGCTGTGATAAATGTGGCAGAGAGAATTAATCTTGGATTTCTTTTCTTATGAAGCACTGTTGTAACACTTCAAGCTCACTAAAGTACTTAAAGAAAGGTGTGAACTTTTTTTTTCTTTTTAAAGGGAGTAGACGAGTCAGGGGCTGACAAATTCACGGTGCTATTTCCATCAGGGACACCGTTGCCAGCTCGAAGGCAGCACACCCTGCATGCTCCTGGAAACATTTCTTCTGTATGCCTTGAACTATACGAGTCATTGGGGAAAAGTCCCGTGAATGAAGAAGGTAAATTTGCACAGGTGAGTATATACACATTCTTATGTACTTGGAAATCAGGTGGATCTGAGGAAAAAAATAAGTAAAACCAAAATCAATTCCACCCCTGCCAAAACTTCTTGTTACAAAATTAAAATGATATGCATCTCTTTGGAAACAGTCTTGAAGCATTCTTCTATGAATGTGTTATGAAGTATTGAAGCACTTTGCAAAGAAATTGAAGTTTCCCGTTTGGATTTCTAAATGGCAGGCTGGGTTTGATGTTTGGCACTACTGTAGTAAGTTCCCCTGGGATATGAGTTCATAACCAGTCATTCTAGTAGTGCACGTGTCCAACATTTTAGGAATAAAACTGCTGGAGGTAATGATGTAGCTGGTGTATGTACTGTTGTTTCCCTTTTTGATCTTTCTAGATTGAGGCTCTTGGTATTAAATACCACATGGGTTTTTTTCTTTTTTCTACAGTGGTGAAATGATATCATTAAATCCTCAACCACGTACTCGAGCTATCCTGAAACAAAACCCCTGAAACAGTTGTGCAAATAGGTAAAAATACATAGATTTGCACTACAGATGAATGAAGTCCACTAGGGCATGCTTTGATGTTGAATTATTAGCATGAGGTGCTAAACAGAATGAATTGGACACCTTAGCTACTGCGTCACTTCTGTTAAACTGCTGATCAAGGATTTAGAGAACTTGATTATGATTTAACTTTTTTTTTTTTTTAAATAGATTGTACTCCAGGATTTAGATAAAAAGGAGGATGGCCTACATGATATACTAACTGTTCTCACTATGAAAAGGTACCCAAAATAGTTCTGCTGTTTAACTTGCTATGTCACACTTTTGACAAGCAGTCCTCATCCTGTTACAAAATGTTTAATTTTGTGTTGAGAAATTTCAGCATTTTTTTGCTGTGTCTCAGTCCAGGTAAATTCTATAGGAATGTGGTTTTTATGTAGTACCTTCTTTGCTTTCATTGTTTCATTCCTAAAGAAATAAAACTTAACATAGATGATTAGATGATTTTTTAGAAACTTTTGAACTGTTGATCAGTTTAACCATGCTTGAGAGCAGTCGGGATCTCAAGTTTCCTATGGAAGAGGGGTCAGGGACTGCCCACACTCTTGGGAGAAACTGAATTAGAATGTGTCCTTATTAGTTACTAAGGGATCCATGAAGGACTTACATGCAGCATTTGTGAGGAAAACCTGTGGCTCTGTCCTTTCAGAGACAGGGCTGTTAAGCATCAGAAACAATGCCACAGGAAATTAGGCTTCATAAACATACTTTTTACAGAATTACGTGTTCATTATGGGAAAAATATGAAGTATCTTATAGCAGGGTGGGGAATGGGGATCCCATGGTATTCTATAAATTTCTTCAACTTTCTTAAGTCTTAATAGGAATGCTTGGCCTCATTTGAAATAGTCTAAATGGTTTATAAAGATATCAGAAGGTGGAATTCTAAGTAGTCAGAGCACGTTTACCTTCCAAGGACTGCCTGAAGTTCATATTTATTTTCTAAATAGTATGAAAGTTGTCTAGATGTTGCTGAAAAACTAAATCCCTACTTGCTATTTGAGTTCAAAATACTTAATTTTCTTATGTTAACCATCAGGGGTATTAATGCTCTATTAATAGACTTCACTTAAAATAACTTGTTAGTCATAGAGACTTGCACTTAGCATTGATCAGCAAAACATCTTGGGGATTATATATGCAACTGCGTAATGCATAAAACCTGCATTATTTTGAAGGGTTTTTTAGTAATATTTAGATGAAAAACATGAAAGTTCACTAGAACATATCTATTTGTATCTAATATTACGTGTGACTTGTGTGCCTAGCTGAAGTAGGATTCAATATTGTCTCTATTTCTTGGATTTTGCAAATCAAAGTTTTCCTAATTGATGGAGATCCTTGGTATTTAAAGGCTACTACTTTTAAATAGTCAAGTTCTTCTGCTTTGGGAATATGTGTTTATCTGTTGGTTGCTCTTACTCAGAGTTCTCACAATTAATATTTTGAATAATATTACTGCATACTCTATTTACAAACCTGTACTACCTAAACTTAGTTACCATATTTGAACATGTTCCAGAATCCAGAATTCCACCATGTGCAGAGAAGATACATGCTTTAATATAAAGCAAAGAGTACATACCTAAATACTCGGTAAACTAAACTTAATTTTAGAAATCAGTTTAATCTGTGGTGAAGCATGTTTTTCCCTGGATATTTTGATGCTAATCTTTCTTCATCTTGTCTACATGGAAGAGTATTGTTTATCCTCTCTGGAACATGTAGTAACATACTAAGTGTAGTGTTGAGATTTTCCTAAACATACCTTTCTCTTTTATCTAGGGATGGGTCCTTGCATGTTACCTGCACAGATCAAGATACTGGAAAGTGTGAAATCATCACTGTTGAAGTGGCCTCATAGTCTCTTTTGAAAGGCAACGTTTTTCTAAGTTGATTTTGTCTCTTGTTGGCTTTTCTGCCAAAGTGGTGACTCTCTGAGATGTCTTTAATGATTCTTAGAGGACTGTAATAAATGGAAGTAAAACATTAATTTGCCACTGAGTCTGTTTGGAGTGGAAAGAATGTTGTAAAATATTGATCAAGACATGCAGACAGCAGAGCATTGAATTAGCACCTATTTTAAAAATGTAAAGGGCAAATCCTCGTGCCTGTGGTTCAGCAGTAAGCATATTACATAGTCTAAAGGTTTTTTGTTGGACTAGTCAGGTCATGTTCCCATTCAGCCACTGTATCTGTGGCTTCAATGGCACAGCACTGAACCAGCAAGAGAGAGACTGGTGAAAATCCACTCTTGTAACTGTACCAAATTGTACTGAAATGCTGTGTGGTCTGGATATTGCCTGACGCTGTGGAGGTGATGCCCTTTGTGCTTGCCTCTTGAGCTGGACTTTTTTTTCTGGCCTTACTGTAAGATGGTTTTGTGTTGTTACCTGAAAAATGTGTAGGGGTTATATGTGCTTATTTATGTGTTATTAATAAAATACATTTTTTTTAATGCAGATCCTGGCATCCTGTGTTCTGTGTGGCACTGTTGAAATCTATGTTACCATATATTTGTTTGGATATAAGCTGGCAGCTTTTTTATTTTACATAAGGGACTAATAAGGAGACTGAGCAGGCGCGTGTAGTTACAGGATTTTGAGGGTCTTGGCCTGATGGGCAGTTAAGTGGCAACAGTTCAGCCCTGAGGGCCAGATGTTATCTTATAAAACATGCAAAGTGACACAGAAGAGCTTCACAATCAGAGACGAAAACTAGATGCTTGTCTGGATTTGAAGAGAGCAGTGTTCAATTGCCTGTTCTTCTATAGGCTTGACCAATTGTCTTCTGTTTGCAGAACATGTATTTCAGTATTTTTTTCCTACCTCACAAAAGCAATAGATGCTGTAGAGCAGAGAGATAAACCTTAGTGCGTTCCAGGCACATGTCTGTGCTGTGTGGCTTACCAGCCTGGACCTGGGCTTTGAACTTGTGAGGCTTCCTTGAGTGGACTGGGGCAGTCCTGCATCCCTTACCCTGGGTTTTTGATTTCTGAAAAATAATAGTTTATTAGTTCCTGTGTGAAAACTTCTAAAAGGGGCCTTGGAGAACCCCAAGGGGGGTTCTGTGGGGGCAGTGGAGTCCCACATCCCCTATGAATACAGGTAGAGACGCTGGAACACCACCAAGTGCGTAGCACCTTCTCACAGAGCGTCTGCAACCTTTCTTTGCGGTTCTCTTTCCAGCTCTGTGGAAGCCTACGTGCTGCCTTGTGCTCCTCCCACCCTGGCCCCGCCATGAAACAAAGAGAAATCGCTCTGAATTTTGCCTCGCTTCTCTCAGAGCTGTTACTTTCCCCTCCCGGCGCGGCGGGGCTGCGGGGGTTCCCCGCTGAGGGGAGTGCCCGCTGAGGGGAGTGCCCGCTGAGGGGAGTGCCCGCTGAGGGGAGTGCCCGCTGAGGGGAGTGCCCGCTGAGGGGAGTGCCCGCTGAGGCGCCTCCGCCAGCGGCCGATACCGCCACAGCCCTGCGCGGGCCGCGAGGGGCGGGGCGCGGTGCGCG
>WKFP01015175.1:2427929-2474013 GCA_011057875.1 Pterocles orientalis
CCCCAAACTTCTGGCGGTGCGGCCCGGAGGTGAACTCTGGGGGCGGCCCTTTCCCGGCAGGGGCTGCGAGCCGGGGCGGGGGGGGCCACCCTGCGCGCTGCCGCGGTGCTGAGGCGGGAGAGCCCCGCGGAGGCCCGGCCGGCGCTGAGGGGAGGCTGGGGCTGGGGTTGGTCCCGGCCGCATCGCACCGCGCGGGTCCGGCCCTGACCCTCATCCCGCCCCCTCCCCGCCGCAGCGGTGTGTCCCGGGCTGTGGCAGGGAGCTGGCGCTCCGGCCGGAGTGTCGCGGCCCTTTAAATCCACCTCGCTGACAAGGCACCCGCGATCCTTCTGGAAGAGCGCTTGTGGATCTTTCTTTCCTCGTCCTGTCACCATGGTTGCGTCGCAAGTGCTCGATTCCACTTGACTAGCTGCAGATATTTGGCGGTCTTATGGAAGAATGGAGGTTCCCTTGTCGCCGTAGTTCGGTTATGGGATGCTGGAATTGTAGGAAAATTATTCGGTTTGTAGTGCAGCTTTCACCTGGGGAAGTCTCTGCCCTCCAAAATGTTTGTTTTTCTTTATAAATGTGCATACTGTACAGAATAAAGGTGCAGGGAGGGAATAATTTCCATGTTTTACTTTACCTGTTAGAGAAGGCTTGAGTTTGACTCTGTGAGACACTGTAGTTGTAAAGAGACTCATGGACTGCTGTAACAAATGATAATGTGGGGACTCTGGGATAAGGACTAATGATTTCGATTTAGCTGAGACATTAAATAGGATTCTTTACCAATTTTCTTATTGTAGCTTGGTATGTGCCATGTCTAGCTTCACTTGAGACCCTCCAAGAATTATGTAGGAAGGAAAATCTCAGATGTAAATCCATTGGAATCACCAACAAGACTCTAAAGAGTTATGAGGTGGAATATTTGTGTGACTGCAAGGTAGAAGAGGTAAGAGAATCACAGACCAATTTGATCACTCTTTCAGCTGAAATTCGGAAGTGAACTGAAGGTAGTTTTGCTCACAATATAAAGTATCAGGCTGTGAGAACAAAGCTGACCTCAAATGAAATATCGTTTAAACTTTGAACTGTAAACAGCGGTGTAACTAGTGCTTTCATCATGTTGAAGGAAGGTCTTTTTCTGAAATTACAGAGATGCTAGAAAATGAAATGTTTGCCTTTGTGTATCTAGAACTAAAGCAAAATGCTGATACTTTTAGGTTGTAGCTTGTTGTATTATGATACTTCCCCTTTATTTGCAGGTAACAGTCTATATTTCTCTCTTGACTGTTGTAGTCTGTTTGATGAGGGGTTAGGGCCGTGTGCTGCAACTGGATTCCTACGGCTTGATCGTGCCAGTGAAATTCAGTCTCAGGATTTGGCCTTGTTACAGTTATTTGACCTTTTTAAAATAAGTACAAAATGTATGCTTCTTTATTATAAATACAATATTAAGTGTTTTGAATGGATTACTCTTTCAGGAGGATGGTTGATACAACAAATAGTGTTATAGATTTTTTTGCTAAGTTTAGAATTATTTTGTTCTGTGTGTGATACAACTACATTGCTTGTGCATATGAGTCATAAAACTAGTTAACGTATCTGATGTAACTGCCTTAACAAACTATACCTCCCCCAGGTATACCGTTGATGATCAGCATTCATCCCAGCTGTTTTTTTCTTTACCCCTAGAGATTGTGTGTAAAGTATCCAAAGTTGTGCTATAAGTTAATTTGCACGCAGAAAACTTGATTTTTCTCTTTCTTCCCAATTCTAATTGTTATGGGGACATCAAGAACTTCTGCACTGTGTGCTGTTTCTTAACTCCAGAGCTCTTGAGTTTGTCTGTCTACTCCGTGATGCTGGATTTCAGCAAAATGAAATGTGGATAAATCTGTATCTGTTTCTGTATTTCAAGGGCACAGAATACTATCTCGTGAAATGGAAAGGATGGCCAGAATCTTCAAATACTTGGGAACCTCAGAAAAATCTGCAATGCCCATTGCTTCTTCAAAACTTTTTTAATGACAAGAATGAGTATTTGTCTCGGGTGAGAGAAGACAAAGCACTGAAAGTGAGAAACCATTATAAAGCTCTTAACCCAGCAGTTGCAGATTACATTGTAAAGAAGGCTAAGCAAAGAATAGCTCTGCAGAGATGGAAAGAAGAACTCAACAGAAAAAAGAATCATAAAGCAATGATTCTGGTAGAAAACACTGTGGATCTTGAAGGCCCTCCTTTAGACTTCTACTACATTAATGAGTATAAACCTGCTCCGGGAATAAATGTACTAAATGGAATAACGACTGGCTGTGAATGCACTGACTGCCCTGCTGAGAAGTGCTGTCCAAAGGAAGCTGGATTTATTTTAGCTTACAATAAACGAAAGAAGTTGAAAATTCAGCCCGGTTTGCCCATCTATGAATGCAATTCATTCTGTAGGTGTGGGCCTGACTGCCCTAATAGGATAGTACAGAAAGGTACACCATATTCTCTTTGCATCTTCAGAACTAACAATGGCCGTGGTTGGGGAGTGAAAACCCTCCAGAGAATTAAAACCAACAGTTTTGTGATGGAGTATGTTGGAGAGGTACGTATTTATGTCACATAGATGAATTATTTACAATAAAGGAAATGTTGGAGAAAATCTTGGTGAGCTTTCTCGCAGTTTTAACACTTCTTGACTTCTGCTATACAAGTCTACTGTTGAGTAGAGGAATAGAATAAAGAGATATTCTAGATGAGAGAAAAATTATACTGTCCAGAACTACTACTACTCCAGAGCAATTGTAAAAGGTAAATAGAATACTTATCCTGTGTGTCGCTAAAGAATTATTTTAGATATGTGCCCTAATAGTATTTCTGAAGGCAAGTCCTTCTTTTCTTTCATGGCAGCCATATTCTTTGTTCTTCCCTGATTGTCTTTATTGTTGTAGTTTTTGCTGTTCCCCAGGCACAGTTGTTACCAAACTCTCCACCCAGTCTGTCAGTCCCTTTTCAATTTTGTCTGAACTTTTAAGGTAATAATATTTCCAAATATGTTTATTTTTTGATTAACATCAAGAATAAGACTTGTAGTACAGACATTATCTCATACTATTTCAAAAAGTACTTTTATGTTACAAAAGAAAAACCTTGAGTTACTCCTGGGATTTGTTATTGCTCTGTGTTTATCTGGTTCAACCTCTGCTTTGCTTCAGGGCTCTTTCCCTCACTAGCTCCTGGCAGCTCTCTGATCCAGTCTGTTTTTTCTGCCACAAATCTGCCTTGCTACTAAATTGGCTCAGAATGATTCCTTCTGTCCCTTCGTACAAATGTTTATGGTCTTTATTGTATTTCTTCCATCCTTCTGCCCCAAATCTTCGAGCTTCTCGTGTTTGTACATTTCTTGTCAGTCATTCAAAATATCTCTGTTGAGGGGTTAATGCAGAAAGACGATTATGTAATTTTGTTGCTTAAAGGAAAATGCGTATTTACCGTTTCACCTGAATCTACTGGTTCCCTACTACTGAATAAGTTCTCAAATCTAACCTGTCAGAAAGATTTTTGAGGGGTTTTTTTTGTCCAGTTCCACCACATTTTGTATCTGTCTTGCTGACAAATTGTGATTTCTTTGCTGAGTCAGCACAACAGAATACATTTAATGTAACAGGCTGCAGATGAAGTTGTTCAAGCTGTTGCTTCTGTCAGATGTGACCGTATTCTGTTCCTTTGGGGAGCATCTGGATTTCCACCTTGTGCTAGTCCGTGCTAGCCTAATTGCATAGATTCAGCTTAGTGAGGGTGACGTATCTGTCTAAGTTGTCGTGTCCTAATGAATAGGATCTTTCATTGCAGTCACAAACAGCAGGAAGAGACACTTCTAGGGAGGGAGGAGATGAATGCTGGACTGTAAATATGACTGAGTTGTAAAGACTGATACCTGTTGATCTTCATTTTGCAAAGGGCGAAAATTGAACCTTTATTTTACGTGACGTAAGCAAGGCTTTCTGGGTCTAATGAAAAAATTGTGTGCGTAGAAACTTCAAGTAGAAGCAGTTGATTGTATCTGTCACCATCAAAACTCTTAATAGAAGGTACTGATTTTTCTTTTTCCTGAAACAAGGTAGTAGTGTGCATCAGCTGTAGACAAATTCCATCCAGAAGCCTCAGTCACTAACTAATTAGTTTAGCTGTACACATACATGTGTTCTTTATTCGTTAGAGAAGAAATGCTGTTTCAACATCAAAAAGCAAATGTGGTATTTTTTACTAAGTAAAGGTTTTTTCCTAACTTGTGATTTTTGTTTTAATTTAGTAATAGTTAATAATATGATGCAGGTTTCTTTTTTCCTTTTTTTTTTTAGGTGATTACAAGTGAGGAGGCAGAGAGACGAGGCCAGCTCTATGACAACCAGGGCAATACATACTTGTTTGATTTGGACTATGACTCAGATGAATTTACAGTAGATGCAGCTCGATATGGAAATGTGTCCCACTTTGTGAATCACAGCGTAAGACCTTGTTTTGTATACTAAGAATTCGGAAAATTATGATAATTGTGCTAGAAATGTCTTCTACTCTAAATATTTCAGCATATTCACAGTTTTTTTGGAGTTTGTTCGATGCCAGCACAGTCCAGTCAGATGACATAATACATAGAACAGAATTCTTAGCCTTACTCGGAGTAGGACTGCCTACAAAACTCTGGGAATGAGGTGCTGCCTGAAGTGGGCATCTGGTAGGACTGGGTTGTCACTGAATCTACTGGTTCTAGACAACTGAAATAGAGTGGTTTGGGTGTGTCTTTTTCCAAGTAACTAAAAGACCTAAGACGTGAGAAGTACTTAATAAAATTAGTGAAGAGTCAAAGATGATAGAATTGATGCGTTATTTTGTAGCAGGGCAGGATGGGGGGTTATGCTGAATTTTGTCCTTCAAACATTGGTAGAAGAAAAAATTAAAATTCCTACACTTTCTTTGGTATTTCTCCTCTGTAGATACCTTTTTCCCTCTTCGTATGAAATCTAAACTTGACAGAGAACTTCAAAGTGAATTTTAAACAATTTTTGAGGTGTTTTCTTTCCTGTTCAACTGGATCACCTAAAGCAAGAAGGCTGAACTGCATCTGTAAAATTATGTATCATTCCTGAAATAAAAATTATTATTTCTTACTGATGTAATGTTTGTGAGCTATAGAGTTAGTGTTGTACAAATATAGTAAATTCATGTCTTCAGATTTTTGAGCTGATGATGTTTGTATTTCCTGCAGGCTTGCCAGGGAGAAAGATGAAGAGTTTTAGATAGAACTAGTTGTTCTTCGCTTTCGGAAACAGGAGTGAAGTATTCTCACTCCTCAGTGTGAAGTTATTTAAATTCACTTCTGATTCTTTAATGTGGGATATATTCTACTGTTAGAGCAAAAACACGTGCAAAACCAAACTGCCTCAGTGATGACTGATAATGTAGAAAAAACAGTAAAGTGGTTTCTACTTCCTGCTTAGTGTCCTTGACCCTCCCCCTGCCCCCAGCCCATAGCAGATAATTCAGAAGCCAAGCAGGTTAGCAACTGAAAACAGAAATTTATTCATAGTATGAAAATATTATTTCTGGCCTGGAAGCAGTGCTTAAACTAAATACAGCATTTCAGAAGATAACTTGATTTCAGACTTCTGTCACTGAGAGAAGAACCAGTTCTTCCTTTCCTGTGACCTTGGTTTGCTTAAACACTTCACTGAAATTTATTGTGCATTTTTCTTAACAGAAACTACATTGATTTTTGCCTTGCAGTGTGATCCAAATCTTCAAGTCTTCAACGTGTTTATAGATAACCTCGACCTGCGTCTTCCTCGAATAGCACTGTTTTCTACACGAACCATCAAGGCTGGAGAAGAGCTAACTTTTGACTATCAGATGAAAGGTCTGCAGATTTTAACACTGTTCTTGTGGGAGGTCTGGGGCCCTGTTGGGTTTTGTTGCAGCCTAACTGCTGATAGCATTTGAGGTCAGGCACTGCATCTCCTAAAAGCTCTGTGGATTCTAGAACAGACACTGCTTGATGATGTGTAGCGCAGACGTAGTGCACCCAGAAGCTTCTGCGTGAACCTCTGGTGTGTTACCTCCTTCAGCTCTCCTGGCTCACAGCAAGGGCTTGTGGCTGGAACGTCTGACAAGGCAAATTATTTTGAAGATTTGTCACAAGAATGCTCAAAGGAATGGTCAGGCTGCCATTAAAACAAACCTTTCCTTTAGTCAAATTGGCATTTCGGGTAAACCACTCTCGAAGTATCTGCTAGTGATAGTTGTAAAGACAGTTGTAATGGCTGAGTAGTCCAAGGCACCACAGGTTTGTCTTTGGATTCTGGTGTGTAGGCCTCAGTGGTACAGGTGTTTAGGACAGAAAAAGGATGGTCCAAAATTTTTTACAGTGAGAAAGAACTGTCACTCACTGGAACAACCTCCTCAGGAACCTGGTGGAATCCCTGTCACTGGAGGTTTTCAAGATGCAATTGGACGGAGTGCTCAGTAATCTCATCTAGGCTCCCTTTCCTATGAAAGGTTGTACTAGATGATCCTTTGAGGTCTCTTCCAGCCTGGGATATTCGCTGGTTCTTTGGTAATTGGTCTTCCCCTCAGCGTTCAGGGCCAGGCTGGATGAGGCTTTGAGCAACCTGGGCTAGTGGGAGGTGTCCCCGCCCATGGCAGGGAGGGTTGGAACTATTTGATCTTTTAAGATCCTTTCCAACCCTAACCATTCTGTGACTTCATTTTTTTCCAATACAATAAAAAATTTTTGACTATCAGGGGTGTTGTGTGTGTCAAACCTTGCATCCAAACCATTTATCCGCAACAGCAGTGTATTGTTTGCCCAGCTGTTTAGTTTTCAAAGAAGCATCTCTATACTCCAGAGCTGTACCTCAGTCCTGTAGAAGCTCTTCTTCAGTGCTGACAAATTGATCTGATTGAAATCCTTAAAACTGCTCTTTTTTATGGTGTCTTTGACACTAATGCTCAAGGCAGGCTGCACTCTCTGCTGACCAGTGTGGATACAGACCTGAGGGTGCAAGGCTTGAGCTTGTTGAGCTTTGGATTCTGATACACGCTAGGTGTTGTGTAAGCAGTGTAATGTGGGGTGGGTGTTGGTAGAGTTTGAGTTTCACACATTTAAGAACTGGGCTGGTAGAAGGGTTTTGAAGCCGTTTGAATAATGAACACAGTTCCGATCTGTTTTTTAAAACTTCGTTATTTGTGTTTATCTGTGTCACAGGTTCAATAGATATGTCTTCAGACTCTGCTGATGGTCTTTGCCCATCCAGAAAGAGGATCAGAACTGTCTGTAAATGCGGAGCTGTGTGTTGCAGGGGTTATCTCAACTGAGTTCGGGTATCCAAAGTCACAAATACTTTGTTCTCTTTTAAATGTGTTTTAAGAAGACTCTTCTTTCACACATATGTTCAAGTATTCTTACATCTAATGTAAATAAGCACAGTGGAAACAAGGCATTACATTTGTAATTGAAATGGCACTGGCCAAAGAAAGAGATGTAGCGTTTCAGGCAAATAAAAAAACTGATAACGGAAATTTTGATTTTTCTAGAACTGTTATTTAGGAAGCAGTAAAATCTATGTGAAGAAAACTTTTTAAAATGTACCTTGATTTGAGTATTCGAGAGTGAGCTTACAGCTGTAGGCCTCTTAGGAACTGATTTCAGTGGTATGAAGGGACATCACATATTTTCTGTACCTTGAAAAGTCTGGAGGCATTTGATTTGAATCTTAAATTATAGCTGACAGTTCTTTTGGGGGTTTTTTTGTTGTATAAATAAAAGCATCAAGAGATTAGCAATAACATTTATGGCACTAGGTGAAAGATTAAGACAGCCATCAGACTGTGTCTAAACAAAGGTTCACAGGAAAGCAAATGTAATATGTTCGTTGAACTCCATGCAAGTGAAGCAAGTGGTTTTAGCAGATTCCAGATGCAAGATCAAGGTCTTGAATGTTTGTAGCTGATGTATATTATTTAGGAGTTTTATGTGTAGAAGTTTATCCAGTTATTACATTTTGGTTTTTAGTTAGGATGCTATAGGAGGTCTCCAGTTCTACAGAGAAGTTGTAAATACTGGATTATCGGTAGTAACGTAGCAGTTTGTTTCATTGCAGAAATTTGGCAGTCATTGCTGAAACAAATGACTGGCTACAGTTTGGAAATAGATAACAAAAGAATAGGGGGAGCAGCCTGCTGTCTAACAAAGCTGATGTATTACGGAGATACGCTCAGTTATCTGTTAGGTGCAGAAATACCCTGGGAATTGTATTCACAACTGTTTTTGATTAAGTTTTTACATACTGTGACTTTTTTTACCTAGTGACAGACTTTTAAGAGACTAGGCCTGTTTTTTCTTGTTGCAAAATGTTAACTTCAGTGAAGTTAGACTAGGGGGGAGTTTACCCGTTTTGCTGTAGACATTTGTAAGATGTTCTTGAATGTAAAGGCTGAGAAGTGTACTGTTCTTCAGCTACTTGAGTAGTCTTTTTTTTTTTTCTGATCATCTTAAAAGTTGTCTCAATCTATTTGTAATGTATGCTAAGTTTTGCTTGGCTTCAAAACCACTGAAGAGCAGTTGAGGTAGATTCTGAGTGGAGTTACAGCTGAGGTCCATGCTCCGGGGATGACCTAAGTGCTTTATTTTCATGGATTAAAAGGCTGTAAAACTTCCCTATTGCTTACAAATCATGTAAATGTTGATAGGGTCAGGCAGAATAATGTTGCTCCATAAATGGATGCTTCAGAAATGGATGCTAGCCATGTATCATAGGTCAGGGAGTTACCTTTATAAGGTGCACAGCTGTTGGCTCAGGTGAATGAAGTCGATTATCCAGCATATAACCGTTTACTTAATTTGTTAGAAAATGCCTTAAATTTCATGTTAGTTACTAGCACTCTAAGAAGAGTGTTTCAAAGGATAGTACAGGTTGTTTGTTCATTAGGAAGCACAGTTGCATTTGCACCGAAGTTTTGACTCTTTGGCAGAAAGTGAAATTTTATACGCTACTAGCCAAAATTGGTTTCACAGTTGGGGTGAAGATTGGGGGCCACTGAAAGTGCTGTATGAGTTTTGTAATCTACAATACAAAGAGATACACGTTAAAATACATACTTTATATTGCTCAATGAATAGGAGAAAGTTTGCTTAGTTTTAAAAGTATTTGAAATTACCAGGCTCACCTGTATCCACACACTTGGATAAATGCTGAATCTAATCAATTTTTATCATGCCACATCTCTAGTGATTTTTTTTTTTTTAATATGGGTTGAAGTAGAATGTGGAACTTTAATGATAGCAAACTCTAGATAACCTTACATCCTTTGGAGTCATTAGTGCTTTCTCTTGCACGTAGCCTGGTTCAACAATGCATTCCACGTGGATGGAATCTGCAGCCTCCAGCTCCTTAATCTGCTGCAGTCTGCAGCCTTCCCTGGCAGTACAGGATGGCAAGAGTGGCTGCGGCAAGAAATGGATTCCTTACCAAATCTCTGGCCTCTCCTGTACGAGGTGACGCAGGGCTGGCTTGACACTCTTTTTGTCTATCTCTGTCCATGCCCAGTTTGATTTAAAAATTGCAAGTAAATGCATTTTAAAAGAGAAACATCTTAGTAGTTGTACTTGAGTTCAGTGTCTGCCTTTTTCCCAAGGCAGGGTATATTATCACCAGCATTGGAATAACGCTGCTGTTCCTTAAGGGTATGTGTGTTACCTCTTGTGCGAGAAATAAAGGACTGTTAATTTCTGTTCTGGGAGGTAACATAATTTTGTATTTATTTGAAGTAAACCCACGTATCCAGTTTCCAAGTTAAAGCCTTGAACAGTATTTTATATTTACACGTTCACAGTGCATTTGGATTTCAGTCAGTGAGTTAGCTTAATGGGACATTCTGTCACTTTTAAAACTCCTCTTGCTGCTTTTATGCGTTCAGGGGGAAATTGCCAAATTGGAAAAGGAGAAAAAGCTCTCTTCCATTTCTGTAGGAGCCTCAACCAGCCTAGCTTTTGCCTTTGTTTTGCTTTATGGTCTGTTAGCACCATCAGGGTCACCAGTTCGGTTGTGGATACGCACTTCTTAGAGACTGGTAACTTATGATCTATCCTCTAGTTCTTCTTTTTTGTTGGGTTTAATTTTTTTCTTTTTTTTTTTTTATTTTTTGGTAGCAAAACTAAAGCTGCAAGATCACCTGTAAGAAAAGCTATTGTTAATTTATCTTAAAGTTAAGTCAATCTTTTGGTTCTTTCTAATGTATGTTTTAGGACTATGTACATTAGAATATGCAGTTTGTAAGCTCAGGAACATTTTCTTTTCATAATGTGTGATCTCCAGTATTGCTATCTTCCTATAGTTTTTGATAAAATAAATTACATTTAGTTTTTCTCTTGTTGTTGTCATTCTTAAAAAAAAAAAATCTTAGCCTGTCAGAATTAACTGTAGCAGTAGAATTTGCTTTAAGCCTGCACCCTTTTAACTCCTGTCCTGTACCCAAATTTTCTAGCACTATACAGACTGTAGTAGAGCAATCAAGAGGAAGTCATGTGTTTCCTACTCAGTCTGTAGCCGATAAGAACGGGTAGAAATTTACACTCTCAACTTGTCTAAAGCAGATGGGGTTTCTGTATATTTAAGCACACCGTAAACACAGCCCTGAACTTAAATATATAGTACAATGAAGGAAACAAGCCAACAGAAGAAATTCTGCTCTGTATTTATGACTTTATTCGCAGAGCTAGTTACAACAGCAGTTTCACTCAAGCCTGCTTAAAAAGTGTTGATGGACCACATTTGGAAATTACATTCACAAATACCAAGGCTGAAGTGGACAAGGTGACACTGGAGAAATACAGGCACTGGTGTATCCTTAGGACCATGCATCAATTATAGCAATTTTTCTTCCTTCCTTTCCCCCCTGGCCACTGTTGCTAATAGCAGAAAGCTGTCTGGTTTAATATTCCTGTTTCATTAAAGATCCCAGAAAGACTTAAGATGTACACAGAGGGGAGAACTGTAATACTAAAAGTCTGTTTAATTCTTTGGGACTGAAGACCACATGGATGGAAGACCACATGGATTTTTAGATGACAGCTAGGCATTTTTATAGGCACTGCATTTTAACAAAACCCTGCATTACAAGTTTAAGTGCTAAGGATTTTGGCAAAAGGTTAGTTATGAGAGGACCTGTACATGGACGACCTATTGTCTTGATTTGAAAATGAAATATAAACACGTCTGCATTCAGCAAAGTCAACAGAATGTTGCAGAAAAAGTGAAATTTGGTAATGTGAGAGCCTTGAGCAACAGAACAACCTCTCCAGGATGACAGGTCAGTTTCTGTTGCTGTGGCTCAGCCGCCAAAGCAGGCTACTGCTGGTGGCTGTGGAACCACATGCCACAGGATTTTATTTTTAAGTGCTCTGAAAAACAATTCAGAACTAACCAAAACACAGAGGAACTGATGACAAGGTGTTTGCAGTAAGATTTAAACCACAGACAGCGGTGTATAGCACCTCATTCAGGAGTTAAATGGGATGACAACACTTCCTCAAGTGTAAAGAAAGATGGCTTGAAAAGAACAACTTGATTAAAAAAATAAAAGCCTTTTGTCAGTAATTCTCTCGTCTGTTCTGCAGTTGTTTTTAAAAATAACTGCAGTGAAAACTGAAAACTAAAGTGCAACTATTGCATTGTTTGCATGGCTGTTCCTGGAAGATGTTGTGTTCCTTCCCACAGTTAAAAATGTGGTATTTTATTAAAACCTGAGATCACATATATACCAAAGGCAAACTTAGAGCTCATAAGAAGAAGCACTAAATTTCATTTAGTGTTTTACCCTTAGTTTTGTCTGGTCCTTTTTTTGTCTACTTACAGTCCTGGAGAGCTGAACCTTGGGAGGTAGAAAGCCTTTACAGTCCCTTCTAGGAATACTTTGTTTTCAGTATTTCATGGAAGGAACGATGAAGTTCCACAGGCTGCAAATGCCTATTTATGACAGTGAGATATTTCTGAAAAACACTGTCGATCAGCATAGATACAGATAGTAATCGGCACTAAAGAGAAAAATAATTTAAGAGTTTAATGAACAAATTTTGGTATTATGATGTACAGTTATACCTGTTTTCAGGAGACTTTTTTTCTCATTATGTTTTCACCTGCTGCTAGCTTCTTATACAAACAGTGCAGTTTATCTGGCTGAGGCACTTCAGCACCAGGAGTCAAGGGAATTTCGAAGTCGGAGGAGCTCTCAGAGTCCCTCCTCAGTTCTAGATCAGGAGTTCTGGAGCTGTCACTGATTTCCACCAGCACATCTTGAATGTGAGCTGTGTCAGCTTCTGCATCTTTCTCACAGCCTTTGCTTTTCAAGTCACAGGCAACATCATAGGCACAAGATCTGTTCTGACCCAGTGGCTTTGACCTGCTGTTGTCAGCTGGACTGTCTTTGGCCATCTCCTGCAATACAGAAACAACTGTTCTGCTCCCACCTTTGCTGAAGCAGCTGAAGTCCAACGCGTTTCTCTCTTGGGAGGTGATGAGCACCGTGTCCATTTGGCTGTCCCAGCCCTGGCTCCTCTGCTCCGATATGTGTGTCGACTGAGAAGAATTTTGGGAGGAGATGTGTGTTGAGTCGCTTACTCCATCCGAATCACTGAAGAGTGACTGGGACCCACCAGCATCTGCTGAAGATGGGAAGTAGTCCTCATTTTCAGAGCTTTCTTCTAGTTTGTTACACTTAAAAAATGCATCCCAGCGAGGGACATCAGCATTAAACTGCTGTTGGCCACTAGTTAGTCCATTGACATCTGATGTGGAAGTGGCATCTGGCTCATGGGAAAGAACTGGAACAATAATTTTTTCAGATTCTTCTTCATCATCTTCATCATCATCATCGTTTGATTCCTCACAGTCCACGAAGTCCACCTTGAGGGAGGTGTAAGTTGTGGTTGCTTTGTAACTTTCTGTGCTCTTATTAATGTTTCCTTCAGCATTTTCAGATTGTCCTGTGCTGGGGCGTCTGCTGTCTTCTCTTTGCTGTTTTGGAATCTTGGGCCTTGCAGGAGTTAATTCTGTATCAAAGAGATCATCCTCATCTGTCAAGAAAGAAAGAAAGAAAAAAAAATACTAAGAAAAGTTCAGATCTCTAATAAAATTCTGTTGAGATCAAAGTTTCGATAAACAGCACAGAGAAGAAAAAGTTCTTTAACCCGGATGGAGACTCAGCAGGACATGACTGACAGTGTTCGCCTTGCCTTGTCTAGCACAGTGCCTTACACGGAAAGCTGTAGTTGCCATCCTCCACATTAGCTACAGATCGGATGGAGCCCTGGTGAACACATTTATTCAGACCTCTGACAGGTTTTGCCAGGACTACATCCCCCTTGCACACTTGGCACTTCCAAAATAGCCGAAGAGAATGCAGCAGGCCCAAAGTTGTCCTCTAGTTCCCAAGTGGCTTTCCAGAGGCTATATACAGCATGCTTTTACCATCATAAATTTAACAAGCTACTAGGTGCTGAAAAGCCATCAGTCTGAGATAAGGAAGAAGAGCAATTCTACTGATCCAGCACTGTGTCCCCCACAACACAGGAGGTAACACACGTAAAGTTCTTTTAGAAATAGCTTGATTAGAGATGGTTTAGAACTGTGGAATGGAATTCTTCCAGAAACTTAAAGGGCTGTTAAGCATTAAGTACATTTTAAGATCGCAAACAAGTGCAATTTTACACAGTTAGTGCTCTCTCACCCTCCTAAAACCTAAGCCGATTTAGTTTATATTTCTCCTTTCTAACTGCTGCTTTGAAGACGGACAGACTACGGTGAACACTGTGGCTTTTGGTACCTCTGCTCAGTCTCACACTTTCCTTTAAGGCACAGTAGCACCACAGAACCTTTACCTGTGTCAGATAAGTCTCTCTTGAGGACTCTCTTCAATGTTCCTAACGGCTTGTAGCTGGGTTCCATGTTTCTGCTGTACGACCTGCACAATGGCTTTAATCTGAGGTGAATGGGAAAAACGATCAACATTTAGAACTCAGCAGATACTTTCAGGAGGAAAAGCAAATCTTTTAACTTGGTCTAGGTACACTGCGCCATGCCTTTCACAGGCACTGCAGCAGAAGTGTTAAAGGCAGTAAGAGGTAGGGAAAAGGTTTGAATTCATCAGTAAACTTAGGCAGCTTAAAGGTAGAAGTCTGTAATTTCTATATATTTACCTTAAAACACGTACAGCATTTGGAAACTATCTGTTAGTCCCTTGCTTAGAGAAGACAGGATAACAGGGTTCAAAATCTGACTGCAGTTTTATTCAATAATTGTAAAGTATCTCCTTTCTTATTAAGGACGAAAAGAAAAAGAAACAAACTAGTCCTCATTTTGTTCAGACTGAGTGACACCACTGCTCTTCTGCTACATAAAAGCGCTTTCTAAGCTGACAACATCTGGAACAGCACAAGAGTACAGGCCTCTGTGATGCTGTACAGAGGCTAGGAGTTCAAGTCCCCAGAGAAACCCTCTTTAAAATAAACTTCCAAGAAGTGGCAATGATAAATAAAAATAGGTCACGGAATAAAGCAAGATGAATGTGTATTCAGATGCCACCCAAAGAGAGTTTAACAGCAGAAAAGTCTTTATACATAGAGGTAAGTAGTGTGTGGAATACAAACTCTCAGCACAACATGCAAGTGTTCTTCAGAAACCTGAAGTTTGCACGACTGAATATAGAAAAAAAAAAAAAACTGAATTATCACACACATAAAGCAAAAGGTCTGCTTGAGAGGCTGGGATTCAGGAGGGGGGTTTTCCTTACAAGAACGTAGATCAGATCACCTCCATCCAGCATCCAGTTGTCACTTACATTTCCAGAACTTTGTCTTCTGTCCCACCCACTGGCAGTACATTGGGATACACATTCACAGGACAGATATAGCTCAGGAAATCCTTAATCTGAATTGAAGAAAAGAAGAAGCAGTTTAACTTAAAACAGTTAACAATTTCACTTAATGGCAGCACTGATAAAAGTACACCCACAACAACAACTAACAGTTGTCTCATGTAAAGACCAGTATGACCCAAGCTCTATCAAAGCGGATAGCTCCCGAGAAAAACACAGGTCTGGCAGGATGTTGATAACTGAGCCTCACCTAACCACCACACAGTAATTATCAACTACTACACAGACTGTCACTGTCTCTGAAAGAAAAGGCTAGACAGACCTGTTCCTGGGGAATGTGATCCACTGCTTCACTGTCCTAGCTGCTGTAGATCTTTTCAGACCTGCATTCTTCTTAATGGACTTTGAGTCCCTAGGTGTGCAGATCAGGTGTTCCCTTTCTCAGAGACTTTTCCTGAACTCTCCCTTCAGTCCACTATAAAAGGCGGTAATGACAAAACACGTCACTTTTTCCAAGCCTTACTCTGTTGACTTCTAGATGCTCCATAGACAGTAAATTTCTTGAAGAATTGTGTCCAGTTTGGGGCACTGCACTGCAGCTGAGGCTTTATCAGCACTTCCAAGCTCGCAGATAACACTCCTATCTACACAGACCAGTAGGACCCCTCTCTTTTTACATGTGGAGGTACGAGTCTCTTACAATACACTACCCCTTACATTCTGTCAGCAAAGCTGCCACATTGTATGTACTGCGCTAGTACATCCATTTAAAATTCTGCATGGCAGAGCAGATTAAAAATTAACCAGGATCTTAAAAACATTCCTACAGCTCTGAATAATTTCCATTTTGTACGTGCAAGGCTTTGTTAATTGTTCGCACCGATCCAATTTCAGTTCAGTTTCTTAGGAGAGAGAAGTATTCTGACAACTGGATTGAGTTCATATTAAATAAAGGTGTATGATTCTGGAAAGGATGCTGCCACAACAAATTTTCTTTTATTCTTCAACACAGAAGAGGTGTAACAGTGGCAGCTACAATGTGAGAAAATTCTGCTTAAATGTCGGGGCAAGGAAAAGAAGGCAAGCCCACCCAAAACCGAGTCACAGCAGATAAGCAATGTATTGAAAACCAAAATTAACGCTCTAAACATTGCAGTTACACAGTAATCTAATCTACAATAAAAAGGCAGTCAAAACAACTGTACCAGTAACCAATGCTTCAAGAAGACAGAAGAAAAAAAAAAAGGTTTGTAATCCTGCCCTACCTTGACATTAAAACAAACTTCTCTGTCCTCAGCACCCAGAACTTCCTATCCCCTTATGTCTTATTACTGAGAAGATTTTTTTTAAATTGTGACAAGTCATGTCATCCACTCCAAAACAATCAAAACTCCTTTTTTTTTTTAGTCAATATATACTCAGTACTACAAGTATACAAACCTCGCTGTATGAAGAGTGGAAAGAGAAACAAGCTCTGTATGTACTCTCCCCAGTCCTAAAAAAAAGAGGAGGCACAAAAATTAAGTAACTGCTCTTCATCCTCAGTGAACAGGCAAGCACAACCTACTTTTAGAAAGAGTCCATTTTCGGATTCAGTTATACAAGAGCCAGGCAAGCTACACACCTGAAACAACAGGTTTCTGTCTGGCCCAAACACTCACCTCACGATTACATTGGTTTTCTTGATCCTTTCTCCAAACCACATAGTGGAGGGTTTGATGCTGATTATGTGCAAGGGAGTTCCATTTTGGCAAGTCATCCCACAGGGCAGCCTGTTCCCTCGAAAGCAGTCATCATCCTGTCAAATACAAAATAAAATTAAGTGTAATCCTGACCTTTTTTTCCCCCAGAAATTGAGCAACATAATATCTAGCCAGTCCAATTTTCATCTCACTTCCAGCTCCTTTGAAACACTCTGCTGTTGCATCTTGCTTCCATAGCGCAGCTGACAAAGCACATCAATGACAGAGACCAACGTCCCAACGCGCCATCTCCAGTTCTACCTGCACTCCTCCAAGCTGGAGCCTTCAGCTTGATAGACACCCTGGAAAGGGAAGTCCAGACACTACAAGCTCACAGTGCATGGTGGCAGAAGACACCATATGAGCTGCTTTTGATGTATTTAAATGGATAATACCTGACTGATATGATCTGCTGCTTGTCTTACTTCATTTAAAAATACAATTTTCAAGTTTCAAATACAATTAAACTATTTCTAGCATCAGCTAATATATTCCCCCCCCCTTTTTTTTTTTTAATTCATCCCACTAACTAAAGTTCTCTCTCTCCTTTGCATTAAGCCACCATTTGGCCCAAGTCTTCATCATCATGACAGGACCAAAACATCAGCCCCTATAACCAGGCTTTCACATCAAAGTTAGCAGAGGCTTTGCAAAATTATACACACCCGAGGATGTCGACAGGCATGAATCTGAGTGCATCGATCTGTAGTAACATGGTAGAGGATGTCTGGCATGTTTCTGAACATATCAAGTTTGTTCACATGCACCTAGAAAAAGGTAGAGTTTACTCTTAGCTCAATGTGTTTGCCACGCTGCAGCAATTACACAGATGTGGTTCTGCTCTCAACAACTGCTGGTAGGCATTTAAACAACTACTACCCACTAATAATGTCCAAGTGGAGAAGTGTTAGCCAAAAGTAACTTGGGACATCTAGAACAAGCAAAATACACCTCCTGTGTTAAAGAGAGATGAATATACATCAAAGAAAGTCAGAATATATCTGCTAACTTATTAATGTCATATGTAAATGAGAAGGCTTTTATCATTCACGAGATAAAAGGGAGAGAGGTAAACAGTGAAAACTGGGGATTAACTTCTCCCTGGAGAGCCCAGATGTTCCAGACTGAAATCAACTAGTTAATTCATTTTGAGCACAACTGTAGCTTTTAAAATGAAGTTAATGAAAGCATGCACATCTTTCACACACAGCAGTCCTCTGAACAGCCATTTCCAGCTCAGTGACTGGCCACAAGAATTCCTGAGGATCTATTCTAAAGCAACAATTACTGAAACGTTACCTTGATCCCAAGTTCCTCACTGAGGTTTATGAATAAATATTCATATCCGTAAGCAGCTTTGCAATTCAGCCACACAACATGATAGCGAGACAGTGAGGTCCAGCTTCGCACTAACTCTAAGATCCCATTTAAACATTCCTCCTGAAAAGTTCAGAAAATGTTGTAAATCGTCTTTGAAGATACTTCCAAAGTGCTGTGATTTGGTAATGCAAAATGGCGTTGCCTTGCAAGACTTCCCTAAAAAAAGGGGTGGTTAATTAATTAGTGCCTTTAGCACCTTTCCTCTCCCAGCTTATTTAGACTTACCCGGCTTGGTATGTGATAAAATTTGGGATCACAGAAAGTGGTGTCCAAATACACACTCTGGATGTCTTTTACTCTGAAAGAGAAATGTGGTATCAGGGTGAGCTGTGCATCACAGTACTAAGACATACTACTTCCTCACTCTTCAAAAGGAGGCAATTCTTCCTCCGTATTCCAAAGAGCAAGTCAAGGGGCTTGTAACTGCAGTATTGCCTGACTGCAAATGTATTTAATATGGAATAAAAGAGAAGAGGAAAAAGAGTACGTTATTCCTGAATTGTCTGTGCCTGTGTGACCTTTCCTTCTTTCTAAATCCCATGAATAGCTGAAGCCTCACCTGGTACCTGAATGCAAAAGCTCCATTCTGGCTGCTTCTCCTTTTGCAAGCCTGAAATCCCCAGTGTACAGCACAGTGCCATTTCCACCTTCAAACAAAAACCTGCACACAGATACACTTTGGTCAAACTCAACAACATAAAGCATTAAATGCCAGGTGTCGATTTGCTGCCTTCCTCAGAGCAGTCTATGTCACTGATGTATGATGTAATAGAAATACTGGGCTCAATTTGGTACTAGAATAATTTCAGATAAACCAAGAAATTCAGATTCAGAATGTGTGGAAAATATCCTGTGCCTAGGCTGTCCAGAGTCGAAGACAAAAGCCTCACAGATTCTGTGAGGGTAGCCCAGCTGTCTGTTGGCAGCCAAAAGAATCTCTTATGCATTTGTACCAGGAAGCTGGGCACCTTCTTTTTAATGTCATACTAAGAAATTTAGGATTTATTTTTAATCACAGTTTTTTAATCTAAATTTTAAGTAGAGTTGAAATCAAGAAAGTTGTTATTCATAGGTTTGGGGAAAAGTAATCTGCCCCACAACTTCTGTCTGGACAGATCCCAGACAGTACAGTGGTTTTCCAACCTTGATCAAAGCTGGTGGGCCCTGCCACAACAGTATAATCTCCAAAAATTTTAAATTCATTAGCTTTTTCTAGTTAGGAAAAAAACCCCAGTACTTAGTGAGAACTGAATAGGACAGATTTCTCAGCAGAGACATTTAGAGTATTGAAAGGACATACATGACTGATCCTGGACAGTGACCAGCTGGCAAAAGCGTCACCTCTATATCTTCTTTCTGGAAGAGATGCATTAGTATTATTTACACACTGTAGTAAGTACTACCAGTACTTTCATTAACGTAGTGAAAGCAACTCAGTACTCCCCGCAGCCTCTTGCAGCATTTAGCATTGCTTTTGAATGAAGGGAGAGTCTCTTCACGTTCCAACAAACCCTGAAGAGCAACAACCATGCTGTCATGCCAGAAGAGATCACTGAATGTTGTATGCTGCTCAAAAAAGCAAGTCAGCCAGAAGACAGTCCTACTTCCTTGGTTCCTGGTGAGCAAGCATAGATCACAGAACAGCTTGGGTTGGAAGGGACCTTTAAAGGTCATCTAGTCCAACCCCCTGAAATGAGCAGGGACACTTGCACTAGATCAGGTTGCTCAGAGCACCGTCCAACCTGGCCTTTGAATGTTTCCAGGGATGAGGCATCTACCATCTCTCTGGGCAACCTGTTCCAGTGCTGCTGATGTTTCTTCCTTACATCTAGTCTAAATCTGCCCTCTTTTAGTTTAAAATTGTTACCCCTCATCCTATCACTGTACTCCCTGGCAAAGAGTGCTTCCTCATCTCTCCTGTAGCCCCCTTAAGTACTTAAGTACTGGAAGGGTGCAATAAGATCTCTCCAGAGCCTTCTCTTCTCCAGGCTGAAAAACCCCAACTCTCTCAGCCTCTGAACTTGCTCCAACAGGTCCATGTCCTCCTTATGTTGGGGGTCCCAGAGCTGGATGCAGCACTGCAGGTGGGGTCTCATGAGAGCAAAGTAGAGGGGGAGAATCACCTCCCTCAACCTGTTGGTCACACTGCTTGTGACATGCAGCCCAGGATACAGTTGGCCTTCTGGGCTGTGAGTGCATGTTGCCAGGCCATGTCCAGCTTTTTATCCACCAAGTATCCACAGGCATCATGGAAATATCTTGCGATACACTTTGCCTGGAGATGCTCTACCAGATCTTTAAGCCCTGCACTTAAAGCTTGTTAAAATAAGCCAGGAAATAGAAAGTGAAAAAAATCACAAGAGCAACGTGTGAGTTGCAGACCACTAATACAAAAAAACCGCTATGATAATAAGAAAGAAGAATTCACATGGTTGCACATTTTGGAGAGAAGGGGAACACACATTTTAAAAATAGCTTGTCCACTTGGGATGTTACAGGTAAGATCATTTTCCCAAGCTCATTTAAACAGTATTACTGCCCATTACAAACATACAAAATCTTTTTTATTTGTAACTTACCTCACCAGATGTTTCATCTACTAAAGAAATCTGAGTTGGAGTTTCAACTTCCAATGCAACCTGCAATAAAATGAATAAATACATTACAGGATCTATTGAACACTCTGTTTCACACTTCATCTTTAGCGCCCACTGTGGCTAATGCTAAGCGTGTAAAATTAAGCTCATTTTCCCATAGTAACTAATGAATTTCCATTTCCAGTGGGGAAAAAAAAAGTTTTCTACATGTTGGCTAAAAATTAAATGGGGATACCTCAATCAAACTATGCATGACTAAAAACTTAGAACATGTTGGACTTCTAACAGCAACAGCTCTGGTTTCTCTGGCTGGATCATATGCCTTACTTCTGGATGACTGCAAAGCCCAAGACATCCCAGTCCTACAACACCCAACAGGATCTTGCTAGGACAGGTCTCTGTGCTGCAGCCCTTCTCCTCACTGTTCCCCATTACCAGAAGCAGAGCCCACAAATCACATGCAGCACATATTTCTGTGTTTGTGTAGAGGTGATTAATCTACAGACTGCAATTAATTCCCTGTTTTGCCATATCCTCTACTAAAAGAGTCCTACAACATACACGCTCTGTGGCTGTCTGCAAGGTTAGTGCTGCTATGCAGGCTCCTCTCCCATCCTCCTGTTTCTTCTCCTTTGTTTGAGACAACATTTGTATATAATTCTCCTGCCAAAAAAAGCCAAAGCTAGAGGAAGTCTTCTGTCATTCCCCTCCTTAGGTATAACCTCCAGCTTCTCAGCTGAGCGACCTCCTCAGCACCTTGGGTTTCCCTAGGTGGACTCACAAGACACCGTGTCACAGATTCCTGGGCAGCTCCATGAGATCCCTTCAGCTGGTACTCACACAAAGGTGGCAACATTTGACTTCTCCACCAGAAACCACAACACCAATCAAACCCAGAGCTTGCTCCAAAACACAGATATGTGTCTCAAAAAGTATTTTATACTAAGAATTCCAGCCACTAGCAAGAGCTGATTTTTAAACATCAATACTAGTTTTATCACCTACAATTTCTAAAGCTGAAAAAGCCCAAGAGGCTGATCTAAATTCTACATGTTCGACATTTCTCAGTAATTCTCAAATTTCCTACTGCAGTGAAACAATTGTCAAGTATTAGATCTAAACTGCCTGAAGAATTCTTCACCTACAGCCACAATTTAGCTTCATAACCATAAATGAGAATATGTCCAGCAGAGTTCTCCCCTCATCTTTGATAGTTCAAATGTTAAAGCCAGCAGCAGATTCAAAGAGCCTCTTATGCTGTACACACAAATAAAGGTTAGACTGGAAATCATACAAACATTTGTCTGGAAGCTGACATTGTGATTGCTTCTTTCAATCTGGTGAATATCAAATTAGCTGTTAATTCATTTCCTAGTCACTGTACAAGTAGAAAGCTTATTTATTGTAAGACAAAACTTGTGAACAAGACATCCAACAGCTGCTCTCTTGATTGAGGGCCTGTGCAGCTCATGCCATTACCAGCAGTCACTCCTGGGAGCAGCAGCTGCAAACATACGTGTATTTTTTTAATTGCATTGATTTGTGTTAATTGTGCTTCATCTTAGAATGGTGGTACCTCTGGCATCTCTTCCCAGATTTTCTCAAACAGGGATGTAAGGACCAGCACTGCCTGCTTTCATTTTACTGCTCAGATATCTCCCCACAAGGGACCTCTTCTTCTAGGCTAAACTCAAGGGATATTGGAAGAAAACAGACACAACCTTAAAAATACCTAACCAACACCAACCAAAAAGCCACCACAAACCCTTCCCGTTCTATTTTTGCTTGTCCAAGAAGATCACAGGCTTAGAGAAATTGTCACTTATGAACACTGTGATCCTTCACACATCCAACATGCCTAAGGGATCTTCAGAGCCCTGAATGCTCATGCTCCCAATCATTAAATCTTTCCGCTTCTTGAGGATTCATATAAATAAAACTAGTTATCTTCTCCCTCGGCTTCACAATTGAACTAGGACCTCAAACAGAGAAGTCCCCTACTTCTCTTTTTTCTCTTACCCAGACCTACCTCCTGGGTCCCCCTTGCATGAGTTTCTTTAGATATGGAGTTTAAGACCCATGCTTAAAACCTACTGAAGGAAACTCTGAGCCATCACTTCCTCAAGGAAACAAGTTTCAGCTTGCCTGAAGTCCTTTTCGACCTTCCGCTTGACTAGAAAACTCTCCTGTCCTTGCTTGAGGGATACAGCAAAATCCTTACGCTATGCGGTGATGCAGGTACATACAGTAAGATGTGAAAAGAAACATTCAATTTCAAAGCCTGCATCTGCAAAGGGAAGGAAATAAGTAACTACAAGTCATACCCATACGTGACCACTGAGCGCTTTAATTTTGGCTCCAGACAGTGGAAAACAAGTAAACTAAGTTCTTTGGTGATTTTACGTCACTAAAACATTTTCATGTTAGAGATAATTCATTTTCCAAAATCAGAAGAAAAATAAAAGATTATACATACTCTAAGCAATTCAAGACTTTAAATGAAGCAAAAGGGAAATGAAATAAGGACAGGAACAGAGAGACATGAGCAAAGTAAGGAAATGAAGGAGCGACACAAACGATCAAAGTACAGACGGAGAACATTTAAAGCTGAAGTTGAGAGAAAAGGATAAATTTTGTGGAGGGAAAAATAAGAAACATTAAATAACAATAAACCAGTGCCACACAGCAAGCAGCAAGGAAAGGCATACTGATGTAGGCGCTTAAGCTCTGAAACAGTGTATGAACACCAACACCAAAATTTAGACATTTCTGAGGAGGGGAAGGTTCTTCTAAGATCACTGTTTGGAAAATGATAATTTAAAAATAAACAAAAACTCACAATGTGATTCTCCCAAAACTTGTATTTCCAGCTAGTCAACAGCAATTCCTTAGTCACCGGTGAGCAGTATAATTTAACTTCCAAGCTGCAAGGAGATAAAAAAGCACAGATGAGTGTTTTTTAAAGTAGAGGCAGGGAACATCTAACAATGCGTCAGCACCTGGCACCTAGTACATCAAAACATGCGCTCAGACCCCTCTCTCATCTGAGGAGACCTACATAGCAGTAAGCCTGGAGGAGCTGTTTTGCCCCAACCTGAAATGGACTCAAGATGAATTACTCCACCTTGTTGAGTAGGATTTTCTTCAACACAATAGACTTGAAGACTATGTGTGCCTGTACATTTTTGTGCAGAAATAAATAAAAGGCACAGTACACAATCACATGTACACATATCTTTGCTTGTTCTATACCCACCATAGTCTGTTTCAGACGTGAATGCTTTCCATGTAACAGGCATTTGGGACAGTTAGCGTTCAGCAGAACACAGAGTACTTCCTCTAAGGCTCTAGCTTTTGCACAGTGCACAAAGAGACCTGACAAGCAAAGAGAGGTTCTCTGCACATGTTTGAGGAGATGCAACATTTACTCTCATAAATTACACAGCACTTAGGAACTGGCCCACAACCTCTGTGGGCCCATTCTGGTCTTTGACCATCCTCATGTCGAAAAATAAAAGGTGTCCCCTGCCCTTTTGTTATAAGCCTCCAAGAAAAGCCTGGCTCCACCTTCTCTACCCCTACCTGCAAACAGTGATACACAGTCATATTCTCCTCTTAAGGCTGAAGAAATTCCACTCTCAGCCTCTCCTCACGCATGACAGGCTCCAGCTTCAGACCAGCTTGGCGTTCCTACTCCAAAACAGCGATGCTGTTTTTTGTCCAGGGGAGCCTAGGATTGGACTCAGTACTCTAGACAAAGTCTCACAAGGGCTGACCAGAGGGAAATACCCGTCTCCCTCAAACTGCTGTCTACCTGCTTGTGCATACACCTCTAAGCACAGCTGGCCTCCTGTACAGCACAGGCAGAGTGCTGTCTCCAGGCACCAACACACTGCCAGGGAATAATACCAGCAAGGATCCTCATGAAGTCCAACACGCCAAGTGCACCTGAGTTGGGGCAATCCTCAATACCAACAGTCTGTGGGATGAGCGTATTGAGAGCAGCCCGACAGAGAACGACTTTGGGATACTGGTGGATGAAAAGCTGGACATAACCTGTCAATATGCACTTGCAGCCCAGAAAACCATGTCCTGGGCTGCATCACAAGAAGTGGGACCAGCAGGTCAAGGGAGGTGACTCCCCCCTCTACTCTGCTCTCGTGAGACCCCACCTGCAGTGCTGCATCCAGCTCTGGGGTCCTCAGCACAGGAAAGACACGGAGCTGTTGGAGGGAGTCCAGAGAAGGCCACGAAGATGATGAGAGGGCTGGAGCACCTCCCGTATGAGGACAGGCTGAGAGAGTTGGGGTTGTTCAGCCTGGAGAAGAGAAGGCTCCAGGGAGACCTTAGAGCAACCTTCCAATGCTGAAAGTGGGCTTATAAAAATGATGGAGAGAGATCTTTTACCAGGACCTGTAGTCACAGGACAAGGGGCAATGGTTTTAAACTGAAAGAGGGTACATTGAAATTGGACATAGGGAAGAAATTCTTTATGCTGAGGGCGGTGAGGCACTGTCCCAGGTTGCCCAGAGAAGCTGTGGATGCCCCATCCCTGGAGGGGTTCAAGGCCAGGCTGGATGAGGCTTTGAGCAACCTGGGCTAGTGGGAGGTGTCCCTGCCCATGACAGGGGGTTGGAACTCAATGATCTTTAAGGTCCCTTCCAACACAAACCCTCCTGTTTCTGTGACTCCGTGACCCACAACCGCTTCCTCGCCACACCTTACTCACGCTTGGCTTTGAACAGCCGCCTTCTCCTCACGGCTCCCGGCACCGCTCGTTGCAGCAAAGGCCGGCGCGGGGAGGCAGCCGCTGAGGCGGGGCCGCACCGGGGCGGCCCCAGCAGCGCAGGGCAGGGCAGGGTAAGCCCCGCTCGTCCCCTCTCTCCCTTCAGACAGCCCGCGGCCGCCGCCAGCCCGTACCTGCCCTCCAGCCTCCTCTTCAGGCCGGGTGCCCGCAGCCCCCTCATGTGATCTGCGGAGAGAGCGCGCGCCGTCACTCGGGGAGGGGGGGTTTGCGAGGGGAACGGGGGGCACACGGCCGCCCCGGGGGCGGGGCTCACCCTTGTGGCAGTGTGAGAGGAAGTAGGCGCGCGCGCGCAGGTTGTCGCGGTCGAAGCGGTCGATGGACACGGCCGGGTACTCACGCACGCGACCCCCGAACCGGCTCATGGCGGCGAATGGCCCGCCGCTTCCGCCACGCTCCCCTCGCGGCCCCGCCTCCTTGCCCCTCAGCCAATCGCCAGGCGGCTCCACCTCCTGCCAGCCTATCAGACGCGCAGCGGGGAGAGGCGGGAATGGCGTCGTAAAGAGGCGCTGGGGGAAGGAGGGCGGTTGCCTGGCGACGCCGCGCGGCGGTGGGCGTTGGCGCTGTGAGGAGCTGCCGCCATCGCACTTCACCGTCCGCCCCGCGCCGCCCGACCGGGAAAGAGGCCCTGTTTTTCGGCCCTCGCACCGAGGTGGGTCGTCTAAGGGCTAGGTGGTCAGGTTGTGGCTGTGGCGGTAGGAGCAGGGGGGGTTACGGTCACAGCGGTGACTCAGGCCGGGGCGTAGGCATCTGCCATCACCTCGGGCAGTGCAAAAAGTTTTCATGTAAAGTCTGTGGAAGTCACTGGAAATCTCTTACTGACTCTTCTAGGATCCCAGATAGGTCCTGTTCGTGTTAAGTGATCTAAGAAGCGTGGGTGTCTCAGCTGCTCTGGCCCAGGACCTCTCCTGCCTGGGGACCTGGGGCCTCTGCCTGGGCTGGCGGATGCAGCTGCTGCTTTCTCGTTTGCAGGCTCAGCTGGTAACAAAGCCGAGCGTGCATTGCAGACTTGGCTGGTCACAGACACAACGTTTCCTTCAACAGCCCCTGTGTACAGGACTTGCATAAGTCCTGTACAGGACTTATGCACAGACAAGTCCCTTTCTTCCTCTTTGGCTGGTAGCTATAAAAGTTCACTAGTGCAGGCACACGCATACCACTCTCTAGGCTTGCACATGCATGTTTGTGGATCCCTTGAGCACCAGCACAGCTCTTCTGTCAGCTCAGCAACCCTGCACAGATCTCGGGCCCCCTTACCTGCTTCGTGGATTCCCTACTTGCCCACTAGTCCAGCTTGTTGCTCACTAGCAAAAGTGCATTCAAACGCTTATGCCTCATGTACTCCACACTCATGAGTCCCCTTGGCTGTACCAGCACAGATTCCCCTGCCTGGACCCAAGGCCCCCTCCCACTCACCATCTAGTCCAGCTTAAAGTTTGCTAGTGAATATGATATTTACCCCACATATACCTGGATTGGGCAAGATACAGATACCCCTCCTTCCCAGCAGCCAGCATCAGACACACTGGCTGTGACCCACAGTCCTGCTCCAACTGCGAGGATGGAGCCCCTCACTTGGGCCAGCCCTCCCCCAGCAGCTGTTTTTTCAGACACATAGCATTCCTGCTCCAGGGGCTATAAGTTAAAGAGCCCAGTTTGCTCCAGCAGCTGACACCTCAGGCCAGGAGTGCCTATACCCTGGTCTGGCTCCAGTCCAGTCTGGCACCAGTTTTCACTCACAGGTCTCACCAGTAGCTGGCACTTGGTCCTTGCACACACAGGATAGAGAGTGAGATTGTGCAGAGAGATAGTTAAGACTGAATAAGATATAAGAAGGTAGGACAGACTGTGATGGTCCAGCACAGGGCTCAGACAGGCAAGCATGCTTATTGGCCCTGGTTTACATGCAACTGGCCTCTTTTATACTCCTTTCTGTCTATTCTCATCTTTGTTCCTTCCTGCTCCCCTTCCCCAGCACATCCATCACGAGTTTGTACAGCTCTATTGATTCCCACATTCCCGCACTCCTCTAAGTCTGGGGTCTCCCTGGTTTGCAGTCTTATCAGTCGCAAAGTCCAGGTTGATCTTCCTGGAAGTGGCACCTGTGGTTTCTTGATAGCCCATCAATTAGTGTGAGTGATGAGGTTTGTTTCTTGTCATAGTCTCTCTGTTTGTTTTTTCAGGTCTGTGTCTCTCTATATTTTGTTTCTGCTTTCTCTTTTCCCCTTAGTTTCCCAGTTGACAAGGTCCTTGCTCAGATAATCTTGATGGAATAAACATTTTCAAACTCCCACGTGCCCCATCAATTAGTGTGACTGACCAGGTTTGGTTCTCGTCACTGCCTCCCTTATAATTTACTGGTCAGGTTGGTGTCTCCATATGTTCTCCATACGTTCTTGTTTTTTGGCTTCCTCCCCTTTTATCCTTTGTTGCATTGAAGAAAGTCTTTGACCAGATGCCCTTCCTTCAAGTAGCAGACACGGTCCTCCTACATACCTTTACAACTTGTGTAAGCATTAAGGAAACTACCATATACAGCTCCAGGCTAGTTAGGATTCCACCGAAATTGTGCTATGATTGGCATTAAAAAACTGTTTTGCCAAAACCAAAACAGAGATATATGAAATTTTACTCTTTCCCCTAAATTAAGAGTAGGCAAACATTGTTGTCTTAGCAAAGTCCAGTTCACTGTTCACCAATTCCCTTTAAAAAGTGTTAATATTACACTGAATATTTTCTTACCATTCTCTTTCATTTGCTGTCTTTTGTCTTTTCCCTGAACTGCAGGCTGTCTCGAGTACAGCTTATCTCATGCTCTTGTACAATGAAACCAGCTCTGTGGCTGGAACTCAGAGGCACTACAGTAGAGAAAGAGTACAATTTTTAAAGGGCTTAAGTAGCAGCCTAAAAATATTGGGATGGTGCTTTTATTATTTGAAGTCACCAAGCTGGCACCTTAAATATGTGACCTTTATACATATTTGTTGAGCAGGAACACCTGTGGACAGGCCATCTGAATTAATGGTGAGTCAGGAAGTGCCAGGAGTATCTAGATGTCTTGAAGAAGCTCATTCATTAGATGAATTCAGTACACCCTGTAAAGAAGTACTTAACACCAGCAACACGTAAGTTATCATAAGACACTTAAATTCATTATAGTTTAGCATTTATTAAGATGTAATGTTGTTGCTAATAATATTGGCTGTCTAAAGCCCAAGATTGAAACAGTTCTCATCAAACATCGATGAGCATTTACAAGGCATGAAAAATTCTGTAATGGCTATGAAAGAGCTCTTTGCAGCAAGGGAGAAAAAAATGATGTTGAGATAGCTGTCTTAAAGTCTACACTAAAGATTTAGAATAAGGATATATGCTTATCATGTTAATTTGTATGTGACACTTCATCTGAGTGGGAAAATTACTTCTTTGTCCTTTTTTTTTTAGTAAACGGTTGCCTTCAATTACAAAATGCTGCAGAGCCTGGTAAAAGAATGTTTGGAGTGCTGAACTGCAAGAAATAGTTTAGCGTTGCCAGAAAAGAGCCCTTGTGCATATTTTTATTGCTTTTAATAAAGTGTGCGCAGTGAGAGATGAAAGACCCTTTCTTTGTGTGCTAATGGCTCTCATACAGTTAGATGTCAGAGATGCAGACTTCTGCTATTTCTGCATTTTTATAACAATAATTCTTGATACCATTTTCCCCAAATTTGTATGCTGTGGTGTGATACTTTTTTGATCCTTCTCTGCCTTTCTAACAGAGTAAGGGCATTTGTGCATTTGATAAGACATCAGCACTCAACTTTTCAAGCTCTCAGTTGCTACAGGAATTTGCTAAGTGAGGAAATTTGACTTTGTGCACAGGATTTGGTGGCAGCATACTACCCACAATGAATTGCATTATGTTCATCCTCTGACTACAAAATCCAGAAGCTTTTTCTCCTTTGAAGTTACCATCCTAATAATGAAACTGAAGCTTAGTGACATTACAAAACTGGGAAAGGACTCGCTTCTTATCATATCTGTTAGGCATGATAGTGTTCTGTGTGTTTTGCTTGCAAAAGCAACATGAAAGTTCTGTTTTAGTAGCAGAATAAGAAACATTCAAGAAAGCAAATGCAGTGAAATTCAGATATAATAGAAGTCAGATGATTCATATTTTTTTGAAACATGGTTGAAATCCATCCCTGGTGAGTTTCCACAGACTTCACATTGCCTTATTTTTTTTTTTAATAGTTTGAGTTTCATCTTGTCCCAGTTCTGCTCTGTTCAGGTTGAGCGGTTGGTTAACCTATTCATAATTTTTCAGCAGATTGATCAAATGGGCTTAGTGTAAGGAGGAAGTCAGTGGCAGTCTGCAGATTTTGATGACACAAGGGTAGAACAGAGTGAGTTTTGGCAGGTTGTGTGCCTTATCTCCTTATCCTATCCCATTTATTTCTTAAGACCTCTGTCATCTTCATTGGCGCCATGTGACTGGAAGTGCATTTCTCCTTTCACCTCCTCTCCCATCCTGAGTGTTTGCTGTTCTTCTGTAACAGCCCATTTGGTGGTTCCCAGTTTGGTGTCCCTTCAGTAGGAAGAAAGAAAAACCTGAAAAATTGCCTGCCCCAAGGGCATAGCAACTGCAAAGTATGTATATTACAGTATTTTTTTAATGCATCAATATGCACAAATAAATTTTAGGTAGGTTGAGGTGTAGAGGTGTATATAGAAGTATAGATGAGTTGTGATTGTTTGAGATCAAGTGGTGCATTTAATTTCATTCAAACTGCTTATTACATTTTTCTTTTTTAACCTCAGACTTTGAGAGGAAGATAATATTGTTCTGTCTGTAGTTCCTTTTCTTTTTAAGTTTTGTTCTACCCATTTCTGTATGTCCCTAACAAAATCACTTGCTTCTGTCTTCTCTGTTTCATTTTCAAAAATCTAATTTCAGGAAAAATTCTGAAGTTTTGGGAGCCATGGCTAAAGCTGACATCAAACCAAAATCTGTGCATCATGCCAAAAAATGGTCAGATGATGTAGAGAACTTATACAGATTTCAGCAAGCTGGATACAGAGATGAGGTTGAATATAAACAAGTAAATCAAGTTGATATGGTAAGATTTAGAACTCTGCAAGGATTATTACTTTAAACTTGTTTCATGTTAAACAATTAAATAAAAGTGGAGATGCCACTTGTTTCCTTTAATTCAAGCTAGTTTCTGGAACAGTTTTTTTCTCCCAGGTCTGACTTGAATTCTTGAGCTATTATTAACTGTGTGAAATAACTTATTTCACAGAAGTCAAGCAGAAACACTACCCAACCTGTGTTTCTGTTCCCCCTCTCTTATGCATCTAGAAGCATTATAGATTTCTTTGAATAGATGTAGCTGCTATCTAAAATAATATTTCAGTTTTGAGGAAAGGAATATCAAAGTTAGTTCTCTGTGAAGTTCCCCTGTTACACTGCCGATAGACCTGACAGGAAACTCATTCATTGTGCAGGGAGCCAGTCCTGCGCCACTGCTCGTGACTTCGGTTTTACTGTTGAATTGCATGGTAGCGTAATCAGACTTCGTGCACACTCGAAACTTGGCTTCTATTGAAACTCCACAATAGAAATATTTGATGGTGAAGGGAGTTGTGACACAGGCTTTCATCAACTGATAAGGACTTGGTCCTCTG
The DNA here is from genome assembly GCA_011057875.1 of Pterocles orientalis. Lineage (NCBI taxonomy): Eukaryota > Metazoa > Chordata > Aves > Pterocliformes > Pteroclidae > Pterocles > Pterocles orientalis. Next base: position 2,459,015 of record WKFP01015175.1, read on the forward strand.
CTCACTACAGCTGGTGGCAATGCTCCCTAGCACATCAAATGAGCTAATGAGTAATGGCTAGATATTCAGTGGCTACTTGGGATTCAAAATAGCATTCAAGAGGTTAATACAGCAAATAACTTATTATCTTTTTTAGAGCTCTGTAATTTGTCTTCCAAAGGAGCATATATAGTATGAAAAATCCACTTCTAGAAGAGCTTAACCTCCTGTGCACATAAGAAAGAGCAGAACTTTCCAGAGAGAGTCACTCCTCATCCGCTTAACTCAAAACATAGTAAAACATTGATGTGCATAATAAGATGCAGTTTATTATTTTGGGATATGGGATACTATTATGGGCTGGAATAGCACCATAAAGGCTGTGGTGTAAATTCCTTTGACTGTGTGAAAGGAGGTCCTGTAATTAGTGTTGTAGGATCAGTCTGCTTGAGATTTGTGGCAGAGCATAACCACAGACAATTAAACACTGATAAAAGTTAAAAAATACCACTTACTCAATGTCAAATGAGCGTGCATTCTGTTCAAACTTGCCAGGATCTGGCAGTGATTCTCTTTCAACTTACACATTTGGAAATGTCTTGTTTGCTCCATATTATGCTTCCATAATGCAGTTGTAATTACTGACGCAATTATAATGTAGGTGGAATGAATATTAAGGCTGATATGTTTAGAAAGAGAACACAAATAACTCAGCTGTATGCCTGAATTAATACGGTAAGTGATGGAACTACCACTTCTGGGACTCTCCAATTAGAGAGTTGCCCTAGTTTGACATCCTGTTGTCAACCCTGCCTGGAAGAGGAATAAGATCCTTATTGCTTGATTTTTAAGGTTCAGTTTGATCAGAAGTAGTCATAGGTGTTCAAGCTACAGATAGCTACTAAAGCCATAAAGCTGTTGGACGTACAAGTGCTCAAGCCTTTTGTTTAAAGCTTCACATTGAAAAGCATCAGGACAGTGCTAGTTTCCTGCAGGACTGATTGTGCTGTCTTTGAGACTATGATGCATATAGCTTACTTTATTTTTATGAAATTGCTAATGAAAAGCACATTTTTCATGGTTGGAAGGATCCCAAAGAAATATTTAAGTGTATGTCAGTCTTACAGAAATTGAATCTTTCAGATTACTGGATAACTGAATAGCATCAATGTTTTTTTTCCTGCATTAGTTATTTTTAAAGCTTTGACTAGTCCACTTTTTAAATTGCTCCAGTCTATCAGCTATCCTTAGGTCCTTATTTCTAGAGTTTTCTGATCACATAATTCTTTATACTAGACCAGAAAACTGTCTTCTGGCATCTCGTTAATCTTTTTTTTTTTTTAAGTTGAGCAAATTAATAGCAAAGTAGTGTTTAGATGCAAATAAGGTTTTCCCATGGAATTACATTCTTTGCAACGTAATGCACAAACATCATTCAACGTGAGCATGTTCAGGTGAATATATATCCTTTTTATTCTATTCGTAGGTAGAGTGTTGGCCAGAAACTGGATTTGTTAAGAAACTTCAGAGAAGGGACAACACGTTCTATTATTACAATAAGCAAAGAGAATGTGAAGACCAAGAAGTCCATAATGTAAAAGTTTATGTGTATTAGTTTTGTTACTGTTCTAATTTGTTTGTATTTGTTATTAATCTCTTTGTTAGAATCTGTAAGTGAATGAGAGTGTGTCATCTGACTTAAGTATTGGTGTCATTCTTGGATAGAAGCAGGAAATACGGAGAAGCCTATATTTTGTCACTTTAAGATAGTGGATCTCTCTTAAATTCATAGATTCTTAAAAAATAAATCTTCCAGTTGACATGAAAAAAATTCACAAAAATAGGTGTGTTGTATAGCCAACTCAAATTTATTGACAGAAATTATTGCTGTCAGCACACACACTAAGTGACAAGGTTTGGTACAGCCATTTTCTCAGTCTATAAAGCAGACGTAGTTGGGCATTCAAGATCAGGAATTAAAACTGCAGGTAACTTTTTAGAGCCTTACTTTTTTTTTAATAAAGACTTTTAAAAATTGAAACAAATGTAAAAGATTATTCTGGGCTTCCCTAATTTTACCTGAGTACACCTCAGTGTTTTTGCAATACTGCTGGGTGCTTTGTAATTTCAAACAATGTTCCACTCCTGAAATGCTGATTTGGTATGACTTGGCAGATTCTTCTCACTCTGAGAAAATTGCCTAGATTTCATTACTTACATTTTTCAGCATTGTCAGAGTGCCCAAAGGTTGAATCTCCCTGTAGCATTTAAAAGATTAATGGGATGAAGAGGAAAGATAAGCCTTGTAATTAGTGCTGGAGACCAGTTTACAGACATAGCCTTTGTCAGCCCTAATGCTGTATTTAGGAGTTCACTCACTTCATTAGCAAAACTGCAGGTTTTGTATTGGCAGTGACAGTTCCAGTTATACTTGTCCTTTGACATCCAGTTTGTATCTATATTTCACTCCAGTTCATGCTAAACATAAGGTTCCTTAAAAACCACTCTCTTTTTTTAAAGACTGTATCCATGTAATGGCCTCAGCTTGAAAGCCAAAGTGGTTTCTCTCTTTAAAAAGAAACAGTGCAGGAGTACTTGCTTGAGTTCAAGTGTGTTTGTGATCACAAGATAACATTAATCTAGTATAAGGACAGTTGCTTGAGTTAATTCTTAGAATCACAGAAAGGTTTGTGTTGGAAGGGACCTTGAAGATCATCGAGTTCCAACCCCCTGCCACGGGCAGGGACACCTCCCACTAGCCCAGGTTGCTCAAAGCCTCATCCAGCCTGGCCTTGAACCCCTCCAGGGATGGGGCATCCACAGCTTCTCTGGGCAACCTGGGCCAGTGTCTCACCACCCTCAGCATAAAGAATTTCTTCCCTATGTCCAATTTCAATGTACCCTCTTTCAGTTTAAAACCATTGCCCCTTGTCCTGTGACTACAGGTCCTGGTAAAAGATCTCTCTCCATCATTTTTATAAGCCCACTTTCAGCATTGGAAGGTTGCTCTAAGGTCTCCCTGGAGCCTTCTCTTCTCCAGGCTGAACAACCCCAACTCTCTCAGCCTGTCCTCATATGGGAGGTGCTCCAGCCCTCTCATCATCTTTGTGGCCTTCTCTGGACTCACTCCAACAGCTCCGTGTCCTTCCTGTGCTGAGGACCCCAGAGCTGGATGCAGCACTGCAGGTGGGGTCTCACGAGAGCGGAGTAGAGGAGGAGAATCACCTTCCTCGACCTGCTGGTCACACTTCTTGTGATGCAGTCCGGGATATGGTTGGCCTTCTGGGCTATGGGTGCACATTGCCAGATTATGTCGAATTATCCATCCCCCAGCATCCCCAAGTCCTTCTCCGCAGGGCTGCTCTCATTCCATTCATCCCCCAGTCTGCACTGGTGCTGGGGATTGCCCTGACCCAGGTGCAGGACCTCATACTTGGCCGTGTTGATCTTCATGAGGATCACATAGATTCACTCCTCCAGCCTGTGAAAGTTCTTCCTGAAGTAGCTTTGATATTCAGCCGTGCTTGTTGAGCATGAAGCTGATACTTGAGTAGTAACAAGTTTTCCTCTGCTACCATGATGCTGGTTGTCTCTCTTGCAGTCAAAAAATTTGTCAAAACAATTTAATGTGTCAGTATTTAATCCATCTGTAACTGAAATGTCTGTCACCTCAGTTTTAAGCACGTTGAGAACTGTTAGCTTACTTGTGTCTTAATTTAAAGTCGCTAAGTTGCGAAAAAGTACTTGAAGTAAGCAGTCTGAGGAAGCTGTGCTTCATTTTAGGGGTGACACAGCAGTTCATATCAAGATAAAAAACTTATTTCTGAACACCATTACCAAAATTTTTTTTTACTGAACTTCAGTAACTTTAGAGAGATAGAGATAAAATCACATCTCTCCATTTTATTGCCTAGAGATGAAAATATGTGCTATTTTTCCTGATGTGAGTCTTAATAAAAAGCAATTCTGTGAAAATACTTTCCTAGGTACTTATCTGTTGGTATTTCTCTAATCAGGGAATACCGTAATGCTTTCAATGACCATTTGCAGCAGCTCAACAAGTGGATGATGGCCAGGCTCTCTCTTAGCAAGTGCTTTCCAGCTGCCCAAGTCTGAGGTACTTGGTTTAATTCTAATTCACTTCAAGGCTGTGTACGAGATGAGAATAAATGCTTTCTGTGCCTGTTGAAGCTCAGAAAAGGAGGTAAATAAACTTTTCCAAGACCTACTTTTCAGGCTTTGTGTTTGACAGCTACAAGTGAAATGGCAAGGGTGCAACCTCTCTGAATTCATCCAGTTACACTGGGGAAATAAAGGCTGCATTTGTGTGTTCTAGGCTGGTTTTCTGTGTTTTCAGCCTTTACTTGAGTTCATTATGGAATGGTATTGTCCGAAAGTAATACTCTGGTTATTTGATTGCTTTGCAGTCACAGCAGCTCAAAGCACCACACAGAAAGATGGTTTTAATGTTCACTTATGTACCTGAGTGGACAGCTATCTTTCCAGCTCTGAAGACAGTTAAACCTCAACCTTTTGGTTTTCAAACATTATTCCATCATTTCAAGGTGCTGAAAATGATTGACTGGCTTAAAACTCATTAAAGACAACTTTCTAACTTCAGAGCTGTAGATGCAGCTTTTCCTCACATTGTCTGATGCAAGTGAATTCTGTCTGAAAGCAGTTTGAGCGGAGTTGCCTCATGGTTTTACGGGTTCTCTCCTATTTCCCCAGCTCCACGGGATTTATATTTATTTGTAGGAGCTGCTTTTGTAGCAGCCTGCCTGTGCTGAGTACTTCTTGGCATGTTATAACTGCTTTATAAAACACATTTACTTTCTTGTTGCAGTTGAGACTTTGCACTTACTTGAAGTCTGAAACCCAGCACTCTTCAGAGCAGCATTTGGAGGGTTACAAAATTGAGGCTGACCCTCCCTAAGGCTGGAGCAGTTCTTTCAATGGCCCATCAGTCAGTGCCTGACAGCTCTGGCCTCTTATTCTCTCTCTCATCACCTGCTCATTAATGTTTGTGTGTCTGTGTGTTTAATTTAGCGTTTTCCTCACTCTTTGTCATTTCTATAATGCAGAATAGTCCTTAACCAAGTAACTCACTGAACCAGGTGCTCTCCTATTCCACATGTCCTTATGCCAACCTCCCCGCAGCCCGCAGCTTGGTGGCAGTGTGAAGGATGATGCTGTGCAGGACCTCCGTGGGGCTGCTACTGAGGTGTCCAGGCAGGTGTCAGCTCTAAGGATGTAGAGACAAGGGGAAGGGAATGCCTAAAAACCAGAGGAGGAAGAGGATGGGAGAGGGAGGGAGGGATGGAAAAAGGGCATGAGTTCAGGGAAGGACGAGCGTGTGTAGGGAGTCAACCACACAGATGCATCAGCATTTTGCCAGCCATCTTGTGCCCATAGAAACCTCCTCCCTCGCTGGCAGGAGCTCAGTTCTGGCTGGCTGGGGAAGCAGGACACGGTCCCAGCATCTCGCTGCAGATGTTCATCCTTCCTTGGCAGCAGCGCCCAAATGCCTCAGCCAAGGGGAAGGTGTCCTGCTTGGGTGGGGAAGCTGCTGGAAGCTGCTTGATTTTGCAAGGGGAATGGAGCAAAAAGCAGGCAGACTGGACACATGGCAGGTTCTTCTTTTTTGCCCAGGGTGTCTAGAGGATGTCATCTGCACCGCGCTGTCCTGGGGAGCATCCTTGTGCCAAATACATTATGGTTTTGAGGAACAGACAATGCTGGGATGTGAGTGGGGGAGAGCCAGCAGCTGGGCTGTGGATGCTAGGAGATAGGTGCTAGGGTGCTGTGCATGGAGAGACGGGCTGGAGCCAGGCATTCTTGAGACAGGGGTGTGTTAGGCAATGTTTCTGGAAGATAAAGCATGGTGGCCCTGCAGACCTGCCTCTTTCCATGGCTCTGGTCTCCTGAAGCTACAGACAGTGGAGCTCTTGCTCTGTAGCCTTGTTCTGCAGCTGCGGTGGGTAGACCCTGCCAACTCCTATCCTCACCTCCCCAATGGAGCCACCATCATTTTGTTCAGAAGGAACTTGAGTCATAGCCCAGAGGGACCCTGCTTCTCTCCATCAGCTCTTCAAAAAGGAGGAGGTCTATGTACCAACGGCTGAAAGATCACTGTTTTGAGGAAACAATCATTAAAAACATGTAGTATCTCTTTGGTAGCCTATCACTCACAACTTTGGTCTCAGCAAGTGAGGAAGATCACTACACTTGCAAATACAAAGACAGATTTATTTAAAATGTAATTGGATTAATATTTTGTCAGACCAGAGTGATATTTCAACAGATAAGAGAGATTTATGTACCTGAAGGGTGAGTCCAGAAGAGGTGTTTAGAAGAGATACTCACTGGTAGTATATATATTGCAAGCAGATTATTGAGAATGCAAGGCAAAAGAAACAGAAGAAATAGAAAAGCTGAAGTATGCTACAGAGCGTAAGAAGACATTAAAATGTCTTTGGGAATTTTAGCTTGGGAATAGCTTTTCTGTTATTTACAATTTTAGCATTTATATCCATCAGATAGGAAAAAAGCCCACAACAAATGTTAATAATTCCTGTTTTACTATGTCAGAGCAAAGTAGTAGGATCCATCTACACCAGATGAAATAATTTACCATCTGTAAGCGAGCAGGATGTGAAGCATCACCTGCTAAATATAAACAGTTTCAGTTCAGAAGTCTGAGGTCATGTACACTCCCAGTCTTAAGACCAGTAGCTCTGGACTCTGTAATTCACTAATTTTAGATTTTAACAAACTGTGGAAAATGGGAGAGATGCCAGAGGACTGATGGAGGGTCAACATGATCTGGAACTTAAAAGGGAATGATGCTATACTGGATAAACAGACTCTAATAAGGGATAAATTAATGAAGTGGTTATGCTGGGACTCTGGCAATAGAGAAAAAGGATTTAGAAAGTATTGTCCTCTGTACTCAGCTGATCAGATGCATCTTGGCTGATTTCAAGTATCAGTGGTAAGCCACAGGAAAGATGAAGAAACAGGCACTTTGGAGGTTTGGTTTTTTTTTTTTTTTTCTGGGATGTCGTATTTTACTGCCTGAGGACTACCACAGTTGCTAACCACAATCATCAATCTCAGCCCAGAGTTACCTAAATATAAGCAGTGACAGGTGCTGTGAGAGACCCCAAGGTGAGAGGGTCACACCTCTCACATGGGATGGAGCCCTCCACCCTCAGACTCCATGAAATCTGTAAACTTTTGGTAAGATAACAGCTTCCCCATGCAAATGGGATTTAAATTACTTGCTTTGCAGCTCAGAGGCTGTAGCTGCGGCAGCGTTTGAATTGCACAGCCCAAGGAAGGCAAAAGGTGCCTGGTCATGACAGCTGGAAACATCCCAGCACTGGAGGCAGCAGCCAGGATTTCAGGCAGGTGTTTTAGTCACCCCATGGCTCACCATCGTTTAATGGAGCAGGTGCCTTGGGGACACCGAGTCTGGAGAAGGAAACTCCCTTCTCCTGGATGCGCTTGACTGCCGGGGAGCCTTGAGGTAACTTGGGCAGATGCAGGAGTGACTTAGACCCTTGCTGCTGGTGGGATGAGCTCTCCTGGCACAGCGAAGTGTGCTCGCTGTGAGCGAGGAAGGTCTTTCATTGCCCCTCTCCACAGAGAGCATCGCAAAACCCTGTATTTCAAGGACGTGGCAGTGCCAAGGGAATGACATGCATATAATGAGGAAGGACAAGGAGGGGGAGATTTTTATTTTCTGTTCATCCCGTTGCGGAAAGCTTAAATGACGAGACAGGAAACCTGCAAAATCAAGAGCTGGTCCTGTTGCTCTGTGTCCTTTTGTGATTAAAAGTAGCATTTTTGTTTCTCTTAAAAAGCCAATAACAATGCAGATTTCCCTGTGATGTGACTGCCACCCTCCCTGGGCTGACAGGTGACGCTGTGTCATTTGGAAAGGCAGGAGATGAGAGGGCTGCCTTCCCCGTTCAGCTGGTGCACGGGCTGCACGCACAGAAACACCTGGTGTCAGTTCGAGCATCTTTCCTCTGCCCTTCAAAGGGATGCTCTGCAGCAGGCCCACAGCTGCTGCCCCACTTAAAGTCTGCCACCAACCTGAAAGAAGAGCCAGATGTTGGTAAATTGTTTACACATGTTATCAGAGGCTCAGAAGGGAAATTTTAATGATATATACATACACATATATATTTTAATGTAACATTTATCTTTTTGAAGATTTTTTTCTCAAAAATAAAAATCTTGAAGATTTTTTTCTCTAAATCTTCTTCTATCGAACACTGTGACCCTTTCAGTTGAGATTTTGGGGCTTGAAGGAACAGATGGGAAAGCTTCTGTGATACGTTAAATAAGATAACGTAAAAGAGGGAGAATCCACAGTCCTCATGAAACTCAAACTGCAGGAACACCCAAAGCAGAATAAAGATTATAATGAATAATTTGGACAACACATCCCCAATTCTGAATGTTTCAGTTTCTTCATTTGTTCAGTCTCTTTGATCTCCAAGAGCGAAACATAAATGTAGAAAAAGTAAAATGAAATAGTTTTGCTGTACCATTTAAAGCCTGCTGCCCACACCTCCCAGCCCAGAGGGATGCCAGGGGCTGAGGCTTGTGCTGAATCTGTGAGCTCATGCCTCCCTCTGCTGACTGCCTCCCCCAGACCTCTCCTTGATTGCATAACAGGCTGTGATTGTATTTTCCTCTCCTGTGGGGCTAATGTTCCTCCCCATGTCCCAAGCAATGGCTGTGACATCCAGGAGCTGGCGGATGGGGGCTGCTCCCACCAGCCCTGCAGTGCCGTGTTACCCTCGTGGCATCTGCCCCTTGGGTCCCATTGCCACTGGAGTTCTCCATTAATGCTAAAATAATGCGTGAATCCTTGTTTAAGGGAACATTGCCAAAAGGTGTAAGGAAGGCACTCAAGGAAAGTTACTACAAGCTGAGAGAAGGGAGTGAGGAGCTTTGGCTAGATCACTAGATTACAGATAGAGGATGCTAGAAATATTTTTCTGAATTTTGGTTTTGTTTTTTTTTTTAAGTTTGAATACATCTGTAACACTGCTTGGTATCAGTTTAAAAGCCTCTTGGTCCTTATTGGCAGGTTTTTTATTTTACTAAGTATAACTGACCATGAGAACTGCAAAACATAAAGGTTCTGGTTTCTTTTCTCTTTTCACATGCAATCTTCAGAAATCCTGTGTCCTCCCCTGGCACATGCAAAGGCAAGAAACGTACAATCTCAGCATTGCAGGATTAATTGTAAAAAAGTCATGCCCTCTGCTCTGGAGTGTAGGAGCAATGCTGGCAGCCCTTGAGCTGTTTCTCCCCTTGATGATCTGCCAGGGTTGGGTGACCCTGGCCATAGAGGGAGACAAACACAGCTCTTGTGGGATGCTCAGTGTCATAAACATCTTGTCCATTTTTAACTCTTCCAGAGCACTTCCTCGGGTTGGGGGCTGACACACATGAGTTTAAAGTCCGTTGTGATGAAGCAAGTTTGTTAATTGGGTTCCCTTTGAACTTAAAAACACACGTGTCCTGGGTCCTCCAGCGATTTTGGGTTGTGGAAGCTTTGTTAGAAAGCTCCAGAGAAAATGGTATCCTTTCAAACTAAAGCATGCCAAAGAGAATAGCCAATGGGCCATTGCGCTGGGAGTTGAAAGTTGATTTAATGGGGCAAAACCCAATTACTGGGCTGTAATCACTAGCAGCTGTGTCAGGAAGCTGAAATCGCTGCGGGGAAGGAGACAGGGGAGCAGCGGCTGCTGCTGCTGGAGCTGTGACTAAGATAAATTGCAGCAGAAAGCCAGCGCTAACAAAGAGTTATGGAATAAACTGATGCATTAGAAAACCCAGCGTGTTCGATCACTTGAAAAGACACATGGAGCATCAGAGAGCTGGGCTGGTGAAGAGCTAGAGGCAGCATTGCCTGCACAGACGAGTTACCGACCTCCACCTGGGGACTCGAACAGCCAGCTGATGAGTTACTGGAGGCAGCAGCATCAATGACAGTGATATATAATTAGCCTTGGGATATATTAAAATTTTCATATATGTGCTGAATTAAATCTTCACCCAGGGTACAGGGAAAACCACATGATGGCCATTAGAATAAATAAAATATTAGACAGGAGAGAGCATCAATTTTCTTTATGAGTTCACGGTGCTGATGTTCTGAAGAGACTCCAAAGTTCTCTGCAATTTATGGGACAAAGCTCTTTTTTGGAAGCAATGCCAGGACTATTGTTTGAACTAAATCTCAGCATGTAAACCTTGGAACTGCTCTAACACTTAGATGCAGCCAGCTATGATAAATGTAAAGCACGCTAAACAAGAACAAGGGAAGGCAAACCTGAGCAGAACAAGCTTTTGCAATGTTAAACCATCTGAGATTTCCTTTTATATTATTTTCTCCATTAAAAAGCAGCTTGTTTTTTATTTCAGACATGAAAGGCGTACATACATTTCACTGAAGATTGATATACTTTAAATTGTAGAAAGAAGTGTCAGTCAGTGTTGTGGGGCATCAAAATTGTGGCATTCACGCGTGCGCTTGTTTTGAACTTGATATTAGCTGCTTGTCTCTATTTTCAGACAACACAGAAAAAAAACCAGTCTGTATGAGAAAGAGAACAAATCACCAAGAAAATGGGGCAAATCATTTTATTGTTTGTTCAATTCCACGGGGTAGTAAAGAGGGAACAGAAGATCCCCTGAGCTTTGAAACATGGCAGAAAACCAACAGCTCTGTTGTGCGATCTGTCCCGTGAGTGAGCATCAGCAGATACCGAGGGTGGCCGCCCTGCACACCCACGTTGCATCACTGCCCAACCAAGTGAGATACGGAATATCCATGAAGAAGATTGACAGCATTTTCACCGAGGATAAGACATGTATTTTGAGTACTAACATAAATATTACGGTACAGAGGTCTTTCACTGCATGTGCCAGGACCAGAGGCTTGGTCTCATTTTCCAAGAGAGATTTCAGAAGTTTGACGAGCTCTGAAATGAGCTCAGTGGATCCTGCATCCTGAGTCACGTGCATCAGCCTCTTGATGGCAGCAGGGTTCGCTCCTGCAGCTCTGGCTGCAGGAGAGGGACCACACCAAATGCATCCTGTTCTATGGATGGACTAGGATCTGCTCCATTTTTTTTTTTCCTGTTTGTGCCTGTATAAAGAGGACTTCAGGTTGAAAAGGACGTCTAGTTCCCAGTGCCACTCTCCTTTCCCCACTTTATACTGTTTTTCACAAGTCAGTGAAACTCCTTCTTTAAAACAACGTGATTTCCTGCTCCCTGCAGCTCTGCCTGAAACGTTATCCTAGTGCTGCTCCTTCAACTGACTGAAATCCCCCGGTCTGAACACGATCCTACAGGTGCCTCCTTCACAGCCATTTGCTCTTGTGCCAACATAACCCATTAGCTTAAACATTTTATCTCACTCTCTAGGATTTACTCCTCCCCACGCTGTGTATAAAAACCACACTGTCCCTTCTTGGCCTCCCTTTCACGGGACTAACCGAGCCAAGCTTTTCAATCTTCTCTTGTGCTGATCGTCCCACCGCTGAGCTCCTCCCAATACCTGTTTCAGAACAAAACAGCCTCTCCTGAGCTCGAGTGGCCAAAACAATGAGCAGACTCCAGATGGGATCTCACTGGTACCTGGTACCGTGGCAGAAATTATGCCTTTTTCCTGTGGAAATTCCTTGCCTGGGATCACATCAGCCTCTGCTGCTGTTATACCACGTTGGTTCACGGATATCATATGACCAACACCAAAAGCTTTCTCCTCCTTTTCCATTTCTGACAGAGGAAATCCCAGCTTAGGGCAGAAATTCCTGTCTGTCCCTAAGTGACCCATGAGTCCTGGTACAACCGCACCCCTCTTGCTGCTGTCATTCCTGTACAGCCTCCCGTAAATGACCTCTCAGAGAAACTTTTCAATCTTAGCTTGTTCCTTTCCTTCCCTGAGGACTACTGCTACAAAGAGTTATTCACTGACAGCCTCCGAAGGAATTCAGCTGCATCATGCACTGACAGAGAGAACGAAACTCGTGGACGGGACCACGTGCACGGGCAGAGATCTCGCTGAGATACGTGCTGCTGGGGAGCATCATCTCTTGGATGAAGCAGATCGGTTCCCACAGGACATTTCTCACCTAATGATCCAAGCGTGTCTCCTGTTGGGAAAGAGGACCCGGCTCCACGAGACACACCATGTGCTGAACCAGTGCTGTCATCCACTAGAGGAGACACAATCTATCAAACTGTTTGTACCATGAAAATGAACACTTGGCTGAGTCAGATGCTAAATCCACTACGTTGGGTCTGTGATGTTAATGGCTCAGTCAGATTCTCGCTCATCAAATTAGAGTTGCTGCCTACTAATTGAACATGTCACCCAGTTCTAGAAGCATTTTGATGCACAAGCAAGTCGTCCAGGTGGGAGATGAAGATTGGTTAAGTGGAGAGGATGTGTAGCATTACAAATGAGATACTAGAGGAAAGCGTGGGCTGAGTAACTCCCCTGTTCTTATCTCAGCATGGACACCTGAACACTTTGTCCCCTTCAAGGTGTGTTTGGCTTGTCCCAGGGCCACAGGACATCCCGCAGGAGCCATGACTGTCCCATACCATCACCAAGGCCCAGCTGTGATTTCAGGGCTGCCATGGTACCAGCTCACTGGGGCTGTGACCCATCTTTGAAGACCGCACGCTGCTGCATCCCGGAGGTCAAGCTAATGGTCATTATCTAGTGACATTCAATAACAGAAAATATTGTTCTAGATATCTAAGGACGAAGTCTGGTCTTCTTACTCTTGACCAGCCTGAAAGATGACTTTCATACCAAAATCTTAGAGCTTCAAGTATTGGAGGTGCTGATGATGACTAAGGAAGGAAGCAGGAGTTTCTGACAGTTTATGTGCTGAAGAGATAGAGACAAGAACAACCTACCCCTCTTGGCCACAAACATGAAAGGAGTCTTGAAATGCGCTAAGCAAGTGAAACCCAGCTACTCTAGACTGTATTTCTGAGTGCCATTGGTTGACATCTTAATCTCATCTATTAACCATTTATTGATGCTACTTATATTCAAGGAACAGTTTGTGTTTTTCACCAAGTTTTCTAAATAATTTGTATTTGTTTGTAATTATTGGTAATTATTCAATAGATGTTGGAAGAAGATTCTGTTCATTTGTCCCATTGAGCCATAGCTCCAAGCATCACTGCAGTATGCAACACCAGAGACTCCCGCAGTCGCTCCCCTTCAGTAGCCCAGTGCTTCCCTGGCCCCAACCAGACCCTACACAACCCTCAGTATTTAACCTGGACAGAGCCAGAGACCGCTCAGGAATAGAAGTGCTGAAAAATGGGTGTAAAACCAACCATAAAGTTCCTGTAGGTCAAGAGCACTTGTGTGTCATGGAGCCACATCCTTCACCCATGGTATTTTTTTTTTCCCTGAGTGGCTCAAGATGACATGAAGAGTTTCTCCACTCATCCTGGAGACCCTTCTTCACCAAACAGTGAGTGTGGGAACAAGTGCTGGAGGGCTACAGGAGGTCTTTGTGACTTTCCACGCAGTACTTCAGCTCAGGACAAAGTCAAGCTCATTGAAAACTTGATATTTTTCCGGCTGTGCTTGAATTGAATACCTCCCATCTTTGAAGTTGCGGTGCTTTGGTCTTCAAGCATGTTGACCATGGGAGGCTGAGTGGAGATCGAGTGCACCCCAAGCCCTGTGTACACAGCGGGTGCCCCTGGGTCAAGCAGCCCCCGCATCGCTTTTCACCTAAAACCACTGAAATGTTTCGCAAGAAAAGCGACTGGTTTCACCGGACTTGTGTTCAAGAGTTGGGGAGCTCCAACGAGCTGCCACTGGCAGTCTAAAAGGGGATCTTGGGTGGCTGGGGGTGAGCAGGAATCGACTCCCAGGTGAACAACTGCACAGATAATTAATATTTGCAGCTGGTTTTCTTCTTTTTGGTCTTTTTAGCTGCAGATATGGCCTCGAAATCTTTTCTATCCAGCAAGAAAGAAATGCCCAAGTTATTTCTACAAAATTCCACTGATATTCAGTGGCATTTGTTGTTCAGGGCAAGAAACCTCCTGGAAGTCCTGGAGAGGTGTGTGGTGGGGCAGAACAGCACCAGGAGGAAACAAAACCAGTTTGAATGAAAAAGTAAAATCTGTGTTAGCAGATGTGGCATTTAGTGCATCTTAATTGGTTTATTTTCAGCCTAAAATGTACTTGGAGAAATGTTGTAGCCATGATGGTATGGGGATATCCATGAGGAATGATATTTTGTGAGATCAAGCGATGTAGTTAGAAAAAATAAAAAGAAAAAAAAGTTAAAATAACTAAAACGTAAAACGTTTGTTTCTCGCGCACAAACCTGTCATCAGCTCTGAAAAAGCAGCAGCAAGCTTTAGGTAAAGCAGAAGCAGCACGTGGGCTTTCACTGGGTGAATCCGAGCAGAAACTTTGCCGAATGTACTGAGCAAAAACATTTCACTGCCACCAATCCCAGCTCCGGGGATAATCACTCCCTTTTACCTGGTTTATGGAGATAACACATGTAGGTGATTGGGAAGACCGTGTAAGTTTGTTTTGCAGGTCTGCCAGATAAGATAAAATAAAATAAGACAAAATAAAATAATATAAAATAATATGATAAAAGAAAATAACAGATAAAATAATAAAATAGTAAAATAAAATAAGATAAAATGAAATCATATAAAATAATATGATAAAATAAAACAAAATAAAATTTACAAAACAGAAAAAAACCTTAATTTTTCCAAATTGCAATATCATCATCAATAAGAGATTTGTTTAAATACCACGACTTTGTTGAATAACAAACATAAAAAATATCAGACCGGTGAGTTTAACTCCTCCCCACCTCAGGGCCGGGGCTGGCGACTCCGCAGCCGCGGAGGTCCCGCGGAGCCGCACCGCGCCCGCGTAAGCCTGGCCATAACCCCACGCCCGGGCGCCTACAGATC
>WKFP01015175.1:2474033-2492587 GCA_011057875.1 Pterocles orientalis
CCGGTGCACAGAGCACCGCAGGCAGCCGAAAAAGGCAGTTCCCCAGCAAATCCTGCAAAACAGATAAAAAATCACCCGTAAAATAAGAAGGAATATCCCCAGCCCTTCCCCCAAACAGCAGCAAAAATCAGTAAAGAGACAAAGCTGCACCCCAAAGGAAAGAATATAGAAGGAGCCCCCTAAATTCTAGAAGAAACCCCTCAAATTGTCAGAAGTATTAAAAAAAAAACAAACAACAAATAAACTGAAAACAAACCCCCTCCTGATCAGTTCCCTGCAGCAAAACAAAAATAATCCATCAAAACCACCCCAAACAACCCCCCAATTAAAAAAAAATAAACCACATGCCCAGAACAGTGCCCCAAAGCAAGAACTCCTCCCCAAATAAAAAAGAAACTACCCCCCCCCGAAGAAATAAACTTCAAAATATCCCCCCCTAACCAACCCCTTTCCCCAAACCCCGGTGGGGCACAGGGGCTTGGACTGCAGAGAGCCCCCGGGGTCGGGGGGACCTTCGGAAGGGATTTGGGTGCAGGTGGAGGGGGTCACCCCAGCCAGGGTGCCCCATCGGGGGGTGTGTGGCCATGCAGTCCCCCCAGAGGAAGGGGTCCAGGCTGCTGCACCCCACGCTGCATCTCCCCTAATTGTGGGGATCTTTGCTGGGAATGGGGGGCTGCTTTCGGTGCTCTCCTGGTAATTACTGTTTTTTCATCGGTGGGGTGCGCGGTGGTGCCGACTCTTCAGGTGTCAATCCCCCGTAAACCACTGAGACGGGCAGCTTTCGGTGTTGCTTTGGGGGGCTGTGGTGGGGAGGGGGCTCCCCGAGGCGCTGCTCGGTATCACGATCCCCCGGGAATGGCAATGCCTGGCGGTGGGCGCCCGTTCCTGGGGGGTGATGGCAGTTCATGGCTTGGGGTTTGTCCCCTGGTAGGAGAGGTTACCTGTCGCCCCACGCGTGGGTTTGGAGGGGTGCAGGCTGAAATTGTGCTGAGTTATTCACAAAAGTGTAAAAAATGCGTAACCCACCCCCCCCAGCCCCCCCCAATACTTGGGAATGCTTCTAAAATGATGGTGTTTAGTGAAACCATAAATAAAGTGGTACCAGCCAAATTTTGGGGAGGGAAAATAATGATGTGGGACAGGAGGAGGGCAGGCGGGACCTCCGAGAGGATGAATGGATGGGGGACGGGTCTCCCCTGGCAGCACAGGAGGTGAGGGGACCGTTGCCAGAGCGGGGACCTGTCCGGGGGTTGTGACGGCTGGTCTTTGGTCAGGGATTTTGGGACGCTTCCAGGGATGGGCATTCCTGGGGACCAGGATGTGCTGTTGGAGCCGAGGAGCGATCCCGGCAGGCAAACCCCAAACTTCCCAGCCCAGGTCAAGCCTTTGCTCCCTGGCCTCTCGTCCTTGCGGTTGAGGCTCCGCTGGCAGAGGAGAGCGGTGAATGATAATGGTGGCGAGCTAATGCCAGTTCCTGCGGTTAAACGGGATCCGGTGTCCCACACGGCACCCCGTGTCTGTCCCCTCCGCCTGTTTTGGGAATCTGTTGTATGGGACCAGTGGCGGCTGATCGTCTCCCGCTGCTGTACCCGGACGGAGGAGGGATCGCGGTGCTGGCTTGGGGTGGTTTCCTCTCTGAATCCTTGGGGTTGCTTAGAGACAGATGCGGGTGAGGCCAGGAGCTGGAAATGTTCCCTCTCGGAAATGGCGAAGCTAAACTTTGCCTTAAAATGGGAGCAGGTCTGCCGGGAGAGGCACTTCTGCCTGTGTCCTGGCTCCGCTGTTGGGTCTCTGTGAGCGATGGCTGGTGCCGGCAAAGCCAGACCCTCTGCCCGGGCTGAGCGTGAGGCCACGGGGAGGGGCAGGGGCCATGCTGATGCCCCGGGAAGCCCTGCACCCACATCAGGGGTCTTGCACCCTTGCCAGCGGTTGGAGATGGATGTAGAGATGGGGATACCGCCGCCTTCTTGCCTTCTCTTGCTCTCCTGGTCTTCAAGCTCGTGACTTTGGGGCTAAAGCCACGCTGTGGTGATGGGGGAGCTGGGCAGCTGCATCCGTTGTCTTCCCCTGCTGTGGTCCAGCTGCTTCTGCCAAGAGCTGGAGCCCAATCGGTGTCTGTGGGAAGCGGGGGGTGTAGCATCGCGATGCTGGTGAATGCCAAGGGCCGTGGGCACAGCCGTGGTTACCAGGGATGCGGCGCTGGCAGCCAGCGGGGATGCGACGGTGCCAAGCAAAGGCAGGAGTGGTGGGGTGGGAAGGAGGAGACAGAGCATCGCAGATGCAGGACTTCTTGAGAATAAGTTGGAAGTAGAAGGTGCTTGGGTTCCTCTGTGACAGGAGCATTGAAATAGAAGTGGGTGGGTGTTAATTGCTGTGGGTTGGAAGCAGAAGGCAGTAGAAAGGTACTGAGCCCCCGAGATGCGAATGAGGGGCTGGTGAGGGCACAACCGCATTTCCCTGTGTGTTGGAGTGGGAGGGTGGCCAGTGTGGTGGCGAGCACAGCTCTTCTCATGTGTGGCATGTGCTGTCTGCTACTCCATGTGCTTTAGTCTGGCACTAGGCTCAGGTATCCCCTATGGCTGCAGCAGGCTGGCGTCTCGCTGCGATTGCTGCTGACCATCTGGGCTTGCTGATGTAAGGCATAAAAATGGCTTTTCTGTCACACCTGCAGAGATACCCCCAGGCCCCCACCCACCAGGGCACCAGCCTGTTCCCCTGTCCTGGCCAAGCCTCTGATGGGAGCTTGTTGCCCATGCAGCCAGCCTGCTAAAGAAAGCCGTGTCCTGGGCTGCATCACAGTGTGACCAGCAGGTCGAAGGAGGTGATTCCCCCCTCTACTCTGCTCTCGTGAGACCCCACCTGCAGTGCTGCATCCAGCTCTGGAGCCTCCAACATAAAAAAGACCTGCTGGAGCAGGTCCAGAGGAGGCCACGAAGATGGTCAGAGGGCTGGAGCACCATATGAGGACAGGCTGAGGGAGTTGGGGTTGTTCAGCCTAGAGGAGAGAAGGCTCCAGGGAGACCTTAGAGCAGCTTCCAGTGCTGAAAGGGGGCTTATAAGAAAGATAGGGACAGACTTTTTAGTAGGGCCTGTTGCAGTAGGATAAGGCGTAATGGTTTCAAACTAAAAGAGTGTAGATTCAGACTAGGTATAAGGAAGAAGTTTTTTACAACGAGGGTGATAAGGCACTGGGACAGGTTGCTCAGAGAAGCTGTAGATGCCCCATCCCTGGAGGGGTTCAAGGCCAGGCTGGATGAGGCTTTGAGCAACCTGGGCTAGTGGAGGGTGTCCCTGCCCATGGCAGGGGGGTTGGAACTTGATGATCTTTAAGGTCCCTTCCAACCCAAACCATTCTGTGAACTGGGAGGATACAAGGTGCTGAGCTGGAACAGGGCAAAGGGCGAAGCTCCTGCTCTGTCAGAGCCAGTGCTGTGAGCGCAGTGGTGCAGATACACCTGTAGTCCTGCCTCAGTTTCTCTGTTGCTCAGAGCAACCCTGACCCAAATCCTGAAGGATCCTGGATTGTGCCCTTCTGCTTTGCAGAAACTGGATTCTTCCTGACCTGTCTCCTTTACCCAGAAGGCAGCTGGAGGGAGACCTCTGCACCGCACCCTGGGACAAGCTGGGTGCTTCCCGTCCTTGGGCAGGAGGAGAGGGCAGAACCCTCCTGGTTCGAAGTGCAGTTTGTGCAACGCTGAAACACGGACTTCATCGTGTGTCTGGCGAACAGCTCGCTACTTCTCGGCTGCTGGCTGCGTGAACAGGGATCCCCATCAGCAGCAGGGATCCCGTATCAGCAGTCAGTGACCTGAGCACCCTGCACTGGTGCTGGTGGCCTCCAGCAGCCTGCACGCTCACTGATTAGTGTGTGTACTGCTTTTTTTTTTTTTTTTTTTTTTTTTTTTTTTAGGTTTTACTCTAGCAGCTGTCATAGTACAAGAGCTGGCTCTGCCAGCCAGGGTGACACATAGCTCGTCCCAGCCCGTTTCTCTGTGCCCGGTATCCACAAGGGTCTGCCTGTGAACGGCTCCGTCATCCCCAATCCCTTTAGCCGCCTCGGCCTCTGCTTGTGTATTTTTAACCTTTTTGCTGTGCTAAGCTGCCTGGGGCTGAAGTGTCAGCGGGCACCGGGGAATGCAGCTTCTCGCCACTTTGCCAAGCCTGGGATTTCAGGATCAGTGGCTCTAATCCCCGGATCCTCAAATACCTTCTTCTGCCGGCGGCGTATTTGGAAAATTTTAGCGACCGCAGGCTTAACCATGGGGAAGGGGATGCCCTGACCCACAGGGACTGGCTGCCACATGGCAAAGCTCCACTGCTGGCTTCTGTACCCAATCCGGCTGTCACCATGATGTCCCATCACTCAGTGGCATGAGATGAGAGGTCCCCGTGCTGGGGAACACTCTTTCCTGCACCCCAGAAAACAGGCAGAGAGAAATGCTCCATGGTCCCCGCCAAGTCTCGCCCCATTGTTTTCTCCTGGCCGATTGCTCTCTGTCCTGACAAAAGGAGTGAATTGTCCCCATCTTACAATTGCCACCACCCAAGTCTGTAGTTAACTAGGAGAAACCTCATCAGGGCTGAGTTCCTGGGTGAGCTGTACGGGGCAGCTCTGCAGCCGCCTCTTCGCCTCTCCCTCCCCTTCCTCTGCTGTTCAAAACCCCTCTCCCTGCGGCACAAAGGGAAAAGGGATCCCGCTGCTTGGTCCCTCCACCCCTGTCATCCTTGGGGAGCCAAGCCCAAATTCAAACTCCAGTCCCCCTCTCTAAAACCATCTTGGTGGGCTCAGTGGGGTCTGCAGGGCAGGGGCAGAGCAAAACCACCGTCCTCTCCTGATACCGGAGTTGCTTTTGGGGTGGAGACCCCCTGCATACTGTCTAGAGTAAAGTTAGCTTGGAGTTCTTTAATTAATTTATTTTAGCTGAGGTGGAGGAGCCCAGCTGAGCTGTCGCGTTGCTTCCGTTATTGGCCTGGAGTTATTTCTCTTAGCTCATTTTTCAGGGTCGGTGGTAGGTACCTTATAGATGGCTCCCAGAAGCTGCTGCGGCATCACTGACACCTCATGCAGAAATGCTGGTGAGGAGAAGGGGTCTGTGCCTGGCTGGTGAGAACCTTGCGCGGGGTGGTGACAATTGGTGGTGACAGTTTCCTATGGAGGTGGGTCACCTCCCACTGCTGCAGCCACCACCGTGCCCCTGGGCTCGGGGCATCTGAGCTGTAGGAGCTGCTCAGGAGCTGTAGTAGCTCTGCCTCCTCTTTGCTCCTCCTGCCCTGCTGCCACCACACTTTTCTTCTTCACACCTTTTTCCCTGTATAAATCAGCTTCTCGAACACCACGGCAGGAGGGGCAGAAGGGTGCGTGACCAGGTGGAGGGGAGCCTGGGCTGCCCTGCCTGCTGCCTGGGGTGCCTTTGGACAAGATGCTTTCGCTGCCTCCGCTCTCACTTTTTTTTAACTGTACCTATTTAATGACTCTCAGTATAGTTAATTGAAGTCTTGGGGGTTCTTTTTCCTCTCTGTACATCTGTTCTGCTGTAGCTGTTCTTCAAGCATGTTATTCAGGGAGCCAGATGTCTGGGGTGGGTGTTACACCGACTGCGTACAACCCACTGTGGCTTTGGCCATAGATGTTTCTACTCGGAGCAGCACCATGAAGGAAGGGGAGAGGCAGGTATCCTGTCAGGGATGAGAACACTCTCCCTTTGCATCAAGTCGTTTCTTGCTCCAGCGAGCACCAGGGTCCTGCCCTGGGTGCTCCTCTGAGCCTGTGGTCACGCAGCCTGGTGTCACTGCTGTCCCTGCTCTGATCCCATCTGGGGTGGGATTGTGATGCTGACACCAAGGGACACCTCTTCCCAGGTGCAAACAGGTTGTCTCCTCCCAGCTGAGTGTTTTATACAGAAAGAAGCGTGTGTGTGGGAGCTCTGTCTGTCCAAGCAGGGCCACCCTGAGGTGTGGTCAGGTCTGCCGGTGTTATGGGGGAACATTTAGGGTGTGGGGAACACTTCACCTCTTTGCCAGCAGCCCACAAATTCCCAACTAAGACACTATGAAACTATTCCTCTCAGGCACTGAAGCTAAAATAAACTTTTTCTGATAACCTCCATCTGTGCACACCCACTTTAAAAAAATGTTTTAAAATGATTTGCACAACTGTAACAGATTCAGATGTAGTGGAGAACCCAATTGCAAATAAGCAAAGCTGGACTTGAGCAGGACAACCTCCCTGAGGTCCCTGGAGTCAGAAGGGAACCCTTCCTGCGTGGCAGAACGGAGCAGGGAGCCTCAGTGGTGCTGCTGGGCGTGCTGGGGGTGATGTGGGTCCTGGTCAGTGTGGTGCTCTTGGCTTGTTGGTTACTGGGCTGTTTTGTGTGGGTTTTGGGGGTTTTTTTTTGGCAAGGTGAGTAACTGTCCTCTCTTTTCTTTAGGACAGAGTTATCAATCTAGTTGTTGGCTGTTTAACATCCTTGCTGCTTGTAGTAAGTATCCCTCATCCCATCCCATGTTTCGTGCCTCCCTTAGGTGATGGGGTGAAAACAGGAATTCCTCCCCAAAATGTGCGGCAAAACTTCCCTGACCAAACAGGCTGTAGGCTGGGGCCCAGGTAGTCACTGTGGTGTATCTGTCTTTTGAAAGTCTTTAACAACAGGAGCAGGAGAAATAAAAAGGCCCAAGTCCATGGGCAGATTGTCCATCCTGATTTACTGTGAGGCTCGGTGAGATGACAAAGTGCTTATGACCCAGGAGAACACGTTTGCTTCTCTTTATTTCCCTCTGTTTATGGCTTACAGGACTTTTCCAAAGTTTGTCACTTTGTCTCAAGCTAGGCTGTCCCCAAGCTTTAAAGCCAAACCCAACGCCATCGCGACTGGAGAGCAGCAGCTCTGTGGTCCATGGCAGCAGCATCGTTAGCGAGCCGAGGTGCAGGGAGGCGGTAGGCAGAGCCAAGGTGCCAGCTGGTGGAAAGCCTGGCTGAAGGGATGCTCCTGCACAGGCAGCGTGCACCCCCGCGCCTGCTGACTCTCTGGGTATTTGCAGGACAGTTTCCAGCCACAAGCCAGAGTAGCAAAGCTTTCATATTCCCCCCCCACCCCCTAAGTGTGCAGTTGTGTCAAAGGAATTTTCTTCCAGAATTTTACATTTCCCTCCAGCTCTTCACATGGTGGGAGTTAGTTAAAGAGCCGGGGGGGAGAGCAGAGCTGGACATGAGCACTGCTGTACGCCAGCTGGCAGGGAGAGCCTCTGCTTATAGCATCTCTGAAGAAAACAGTGTCTTCATCTTTGTTTTCCTCCACACAGGTCACTCTAATCAGTGCTTTTGTCTTCCCGCAACTACCTCCAAAACCTGTGAATATATTTTTTGCTTTCTGCATCTCCTTGTGTTGCATTTCTGCTGGCATACTTGTAAGTATCATCACATTTGCCATATAAACTTTTGGGTGTGTGACTGAGGGTGAAACCTGAATAAAATCTTCTTTATGTGGTACTGCTTTCTTTTTTACACTCTTCTAGAAAAGCTTTCCTGCCTCCATAAAATGAATTGACAATGAAAGAGCGTTAACAGTTTTGTATTTACTGCAGAGTGTGTGAACTAAGCCAGCTTCTGCAGAGCAGCTGCCATGCAAGACTTGTCACCTCTGTGACAACGCCATCTGTAGCTGTCAGTGGAGACGTAAAGCAGGAAACTGAGGAGCAGAGCAGTGAGCTGGAATGCAGAGATCGATTGTGCTGCAGGAGACTAGGAGGGGAGCAAAACACTTGAAGTGGTGGGGCCAGCCAGGCACTTGCAGAAGTTACTGACCTTTCAGAGACACAGGGGATGAGGTACAGTGGCAGGAAGCTACAGCAGGTGGCATTTCATTGGGACAGTAGCAAAGGTTCCTCTGCTCAACAGTTGTGGCATCCCAAGAGTTGGTCCCAAGCATTGGCAAAGGGAACTGGAAGGTCAGAGTTCATGGAAAGGTTTGGGTTGGAAGGGACCTTCAAAGACCATCTAGTCCAACCCTCCTGCCATGGGCAGGGACAGCAGTGGCTCCTTCCTCTGCTGCAGCTTTCAATACTTGGAGTATTCTCCTTCCTCCAGCTGTGAGCTGCATCAGTCACAGCCCTGAGCTCCTGCCCCTTGCTGCTGGGTAAGCTGGGAAGTTGCTCTGCAGTCCCTGGTCAGTACTGCTTCCTGGTTCTAGGGCTGGGAGCCATGACTCTGCCCAAGACAGACTGTGTCCTCAATCAACCAGTGTGTAGCCAGTTTTGACTGTTAAAAACCCCCCCCCAAACAAGCACCCAGCATCTTCCACAAAGCTGACATGACAACCCCTGTCTTCATGGCTAATCTGGTACCTCATTTGCACAAACAGCCTTGCTACAGTCTTGCTTGTGTGTTCCACAAGCATGCTAAGAAAAAAGGTGGTATTTCTTAATTGTTAAGAAAATTAGCTGGACTCTACACCTAGTTTTTCTCTGGTCAGATGAAGTTGGGTTGTTTTGCAGAAAAAAAAGTCTGGAAGTTGCCAGTTCAGTTACTATAGCAAGTTTCCTGACAAGTAGCTGATACTTTAAAGTAATACACACTAATTCTCTCTTCTAGATCTACTGGTATCGACAAGGAGACCTGGAACCTAAATTTAGGAACCTAATTTACTATGTATTATTTTCTATTGTCATGTTATGTATATGTGCCAACCTGTACTTCCATGAAGTGGGTAAATGATGGACACTGGGAATAGCCAGCGATGATGCTACTGTGTCAGACTGCTTTCAGCTCACCTCTCAGCTCTACTCCAGACCTTTAAGTGAGGACAATCAGCCTGAGAGGAAAGAAGTGGGTTGTGCAAGGATAAACCAGTACATGATTTTCATGTAAATGTATATGTAATGTCCCTCTTGTTGGGGAGAATTATTGCCATAAAATGTGACATTCTGCTTTTTTTTGAAGAGCTACTGTTGCACTTAATGAACATTCCAGCTGTACTGATGTTTCAGAATGGCACGAGCTTTTTCATTTTGGAAAAAACTGCATTTTTTATTATTGTAAAAACAAACTGCAGCATTGCAAGGACCTGTAGCAGTATAAATAAATAGCATCTTACAGTTATGTAAGACAAATACTCTTTATTTCGTTTAAACTGAATATACAATTATTTCTGTTCCCTAGGCAACCATTTGAAACTACAACTTATTTTTCACATTAACAAAACCACAGACTGAAAAAGACCAACTCTTGATTATGAAGAGCTAATTACAGAAATAAATAAAATAATTTATACATGAGTCTTTAGTTTCTATAGCTTTTTCTCTCAATCCCTAGCTAACAGGCTGCTGCTCAGCCTAGTGTCTGTTTCAAACCCTTGAATGTAGGAATTCATTGGCTTCCTTTGCCTTGGGGCTCTATGCCCAAACTCTCTCAGAGCTTTCTCCAAGACTTTGCCACCTTCACACCACCCCCCATCTACTAACTTGCTGCATAAAACACCTCTGGAGAGGTGGCTGGTAGTGTCGTGTAAACAGTGCGAGAGACAAATGTTCCAGCCTACTCACAACAATCTTCAGAGAAGTTAAAAGCTTGTGCAGGGAGGCTGGTGGGTCCCAGTAGCTTCCCTTTCTCATAGCCCTTCCCTTTTTATTCAGTTTACTGTAGTGATGAAAGAAAATTAAAAAAAAAAACCAAACAATTTCCACAAGTGAGCTTTCTGAGCTCTGTCCGTTGCCAGCAACAGACTCCTCAGGAACAAGCAGACCAGGCAAGTCCCATAAGCATCTGTGTCTTTCTATGCTGCAGACGTACTAATAAGCCAGACGAGATGGGAATACAGACCATTTCTTCATGCTGCTGCCCATGCTCCCTGAAGTCTTTGACGGAATACATTTCTTCCTGAAATGTAACAGTCCCTTATTCCATGTATTACAAGAGTCAGTAAGTGCAGAAATCCTCACCCATTCTTCATGAAACACGTGCAAACTAATTCTTGCTGCGGCACTAAGAGGGTACAGTCCACAATCCTTGACTTCTGTCCAGTTTTCCAGATGTGCAGTTCAGCACACCAGTAACCAGTCAGATCAGAATTGACCACGTGGATCCCAGCAGTGAGCACTGCAACACTGGTTCTTTAAAACACTGAAACACCCCGGCTGAGATGTAGTACATCAGGCTTCACTTGGCTGCTCTGTAACGCTTTACAAATGAGGTAAGTAGCCTGAGCAGAGAAAGTGCACTGTAGTCACTTCAAACTGGAAGTTTCTGTTTAAAGACACGGACTGACTACTTTCTTTGGAAATGCGGCACAGGGGTGTAACAAATTTCACAATGCAAACATGGTCAATAGAAAATGGACGCGATTACTGCTTCTCAGTGACAGGTCACTAAATCCTCAACATCCTTTGAATCTTCTGAGTCAGGACTGCCCAACGATGAGCCAATAATGTGTGACCCATCTCCATGATGCTGTAGGATAGGATCTGTCAAGAGACATAGTATGTTAGAACTATTATTTACTGTCCCATTGTAACAAGATATAAAATACACACTTAGGAGATAGAAAATGCAGTCTGGAATTTTAATGAATGTTGCTCCAACTAGGCAGTTCTCAATTTCTAGTTTCAAGGTAAGCTGTGACTAATCTATCACATTTGGACATCAGGTATCACTGTATCAGGCCTAGTGCTGATCCTCTGATGGCTCTGCAAGGAGATCCCTTCCTCTGGAAAGGAGTATTTGTTACATGCAGCAGCGGGAGAATATATGTGTGCTGCTTCCAAGCCTGAGATGGCTGTTGGCATTGCAAAGTGTGGCATAAGCTAGCAAGGTGTGTGCTGTGCAAACACACCCCCAAATAGCCCAGCCCCTCACCATGAGAAGCATCAAGTGCACTTCTGATGCCTTTGTTCCTCTCTCAGAGAAGAAACAAATTTCATTCAAACACCAGGCATGAAGAAATGCACACTAAAGAAAGAGTTACTCATTAGCCCGTGTGTACTAATTCAGGGCTCAAGGGTGATGGAAACAGCTCAGCAAGTGATGGAGCAGCTGCTGTTCCAATGCTTTTTCCACAAGGTTAAGTGGGACTTTCTTTCACTTCTACTGATAACAACTGGGTAACCAACTTGCTTAAAGTTTCATAGCAATGACATGGAAAATTGTGTATGAGAAAGCAGGGATCTAGAAAACGTTGTTTACAGAAACTCAAAAGTGCCATACTGCTTTAATGAATCCTCGCTCCAGCATCAACCATATGAAGGCACTGTCGTACCTGTTAGAGTTGTCAGGGGCAAGACGGATTCGCTATCTATATCATCCGCTGTCTGGATAAAGCCATGGGAAGAAGGAACAATAAGCACAGTCTCATCATCTATTGTAGGCTGATCAACTTGTTCTTCTATCGTTGGAGAACCCAGGTCCTGCAAACCACAAAACAGGTCATGAGAGTGTACCCTTGGAAACATGAACAGAAAAAGCTGCTTTGCTCAGCCAGACTTCACAGTAAACAACAGACTCCTTGGATGAATTTTATCTCATTAAATTGAAATGTCAGCATCTGACCTAGCTTACTTCAGCATTTATAGGGCACGTTTCATCCTAGTGCAGACATCTAAAGACAAGATGAGAAGAATTCTACCCTGTGAGCAGTCTGAGGGCTGGGGGAGAGGAATGGAGAGACTGCGAGGTGGTGATAAAATGTTCTCTTGTAAGTCAAATGTTTTGTCTATAAAGAGGAATAATTAAGCTTTTCCATTATTTGCTGTCTAGATGTTCTGATACCTTTGTAGTACTTCCCAGCTCCACAAACACAATAGCTTTGACTGAACTTAATACTTAGTTTCATAACTACTTCTGTGTCAAGTTTTAACTACTGAACAGAGCCTCAAACGACCCATTTTAATTGCTGCGCCTCACCTGCCCTCTCACTTGCTGACTGTATGTTGGCTCCAAACTTTTTTAGCTGAACCTCATTATATCAAAAAATTGGCAACACACAGATTCCTTCCAGGTACAAGCTGTCAATACCCCTGCTCTCTTCCAGTCCCCTAACGGCTGCTGCTGCTGCCTCTTGCCTGGCTCCTGTAGTACTGGAACGGCAGTAATACATCTGGCTTAGCGTCACAGCACATTCCGGCGGACTCCTGATTCTGCAAATGCAGTGAAAAGACATCCTAGATAGTACTGCCAGAATAAGCAGAGATATTTGGATTCCAGTTTTTGTGTGTAATGTGTAAGGTTTGTTCAAGCTCAGGAATCACTGATGCAGAACGCTAGCGAATGTTGGTGGCAGAATGGAAGGGTACTTGGATTTATCACTGTTTTCAGAGGGAGCAGGAAATGTCTGGGAGAGGTTACAGCCCTCTCTATTCAAGAAAATCCTTAAGTCCCTCCACCTAGTTATCGCAAAACTTATTTTCTTACACAGTTTCACAATGTTTTTGCAAAAGCAGCTGCCTGAAAACCCATTCCCTGGTGCTGCTGAAGGAGCTGACTACCTTTGCTGCAGCTCAATGATTTAAACTTGGTCCAAATGTGTACCCATTCATGCAAGGCACACTATGCCTGACCTGCAAAGGCAGCTTCCTGCAGAGAGCACAGCTGAACCAGTCCACAATAACCAGTATGTTGCAAGGCTTGAAACTGGGAAAAGGAGGCGTGAAAAATCCAAGAAGCCATTGCAGCAAATGGGCACCTTTCCCAGCCAGAAATAATAAAACCCTGCAGCATGACTGCCTGCTTCCCACTACCCACACCCAGGGACAATACAATACTGGCAAGTGCATAAAAATAACACTGACTTAAAGAAAACAAAATTTAAGCATGTCTTTTCTAGAATAACTTTTCACTTAGAATCACTCTCAGACATTTCACTATTTCCTAGAATTTAAATACAAATGTCACACTTTAATCTGACTAGAAGTGTAAGGCAAATTAGAATTGCAAACTCAGCTTGTTTTTCTGTATAGAAAATAAATTTGGTACCTCTTTAGATCCTGCTAGCCATAAGTGATTTCTACAGGGTTTAATTAGGAAGTAGGTTTGTACAAGAAGTTTACTAATTCTACCTTGAGAAGCTGGAATTTTAAACTGAGAGCTGATGGGCTGTCTCAACTGTTGAGAATCTTATCACAACTATGTCAAATATGAAACAAGAAAAAGGACAAAGGAGGAATAATCCCCAACTTCAGATGTGTTCAGGATTCAAATGCTTCTGTAGCAGCAGACTCTTAAGACGTACAAAGATCCTCCTCTTCGTAAGAGCTTAATGGATATGCAGTGTCTATTATAAACCTTTTCAAAGACAAAGCCTGACAAAGTCAAAACATATAATCAAGACTAATAAAGCAGCACAGTGTTTCAGAGAGCAGTGTGGGGTATTTGAATCTAACTCATCTCTTCCCACAGTCTAACCTAATCAAGCTTCTAAGGAAAGACGTATTTTCTACCCACTGAAGAAAGTTATCTTCTTTTTAGCATCTCTGTTTTTTTTTTTACTTACTCATTATCATAGTTCAGCAACTGAAAGACTTTAAGAATTTAGTATAAACAATCTAAATGCCTGAAATCATTTGGATAAACTCATTTCTGCATCTTGGGTGTTGGAGCTGAATAATACTGAGGCCAGAGAGAGAAAGAGCTTAAATGCTTCAAATTCCAATTTACCAGATACTTAACTAGTGTTTAACAGAAGTCCTCAAAAATGGAAACTGTGGTGCACCTCAAAATATGTTATTAGATTCACAGAGCAAAAACTAAACACTCTGCCTCATCCCCCTTGCTCAGCAGTCTATCTACCTGTAAAGTATGTGTGTTGGACAATAACAGCCTAGTTTAAAGCAACAGCATCAAATAATGATCAGATGAAGACAACTGTTCAGTGCCACTAATATTCCCACTTTCCACGGTCATCATGCAAAAGCACCCTGAGTAGCGAAGCCGCTCCACAGCTCATGAGGTAGTCAATGCTCCAGATGAAGTAAAATATAAGCCTTAGTACCAAATTAAATGCTTTCACTTTCACACCTGTAACTTATTAATGAAGCTCAAGGATAGAGGATCTAAACAAAATACTCGCAGAACTAGTGATATACGTGAACTCACTGACCTATTTCATATGAATAGCTTAACATAAAGGTCATAGATACAATGAAATCATTCTCCAGGCAGAAACAGGGAAAATACTGAGTATCACGCACTCCCTTACCTCAGTAACGTAAGTGCTGGGTAAATCTGAGTGAGAATCCTCTTCCTGTTTCAGGCTGGCATCTGAAATCTCCTCCTCAGTTCTTACCATAACTCCATCCATCAGTTCACTACTGTTCCTGCTGCTGAATTTGGAGGGATCATCTTCATTGTAGGCTGACTGCTCTTCGTCACTCAGCTTGGACTGATGGATATCATCTGGGAAAGTATTTGGTTCTAGGGTATCGTGAGGATCTGTCAGGTCAGCTGACTGAATGTCTGAATCAACAGCAAGTTCCGCCTGAGTGACAGAGGAGGAGATATCTTCAGCAGCAACAGTGCGGATTATGACACTTGGCGTGTGGCACTGCACTGTGACATTGTCACTTGTATTTAGCAAGTGCTCTGGCTGTAAGCAATATTTGCAAAAAGAGACAAACAAAAACTATCAGAGACTTTCCTACAAGTATCTTCAAATCCTTCAGCAAATAAAAGCAAAAGGATTCAAAGAACTCATTACTAATTAGAGTTTTACATCTATAGTATGTCAACCAAGATCATCTGTTGACCTTTCCTGGCCTAAAATGATGAATTCATAGACTGACTTTGGTGTCAACTGTTCTATAACTCACAAATAAAGTAAATACGTAATATGAGACAGAAGCCACTCTTCACATGAGGATAGCTGAAGATTCAAAAGATCAGAGCTTTCTTCCCCCTGAATTTTGCATCACTTTTGTAATTCAGTCTCCAGTTTGCTTCCCCTTCCCTCCCTCTAATAAAAGGTAATACCGTCACACTACACAAGTTTTGTGGACACCAATATTTGTGAGAGTAACATCAGGAAACCACAGTATTTTGTTTTGGTGGGACAAGCCACTAGATGGAGACATCATGTTCAGCCTCCATAAGAACTGTTAATTACTAAGCTGTTTTCAACCAACTTGGAAGTTGCTTTTCAAAAACAGTACAGAAAACTAAATTCTCACTCTCAATATTTTAAGCAAAGTAACACTGGTATGACTTAAGAACTGCTTTACAAATTTAACATGCACATATAGGGGCCTGCATTATTATGTTCCACCCCCCCCCTGCTGCCCAAACTCCTATCTTTTCACTGCTCAAAATACCTACCGATAAGGCATGAACTATGATCTGCTCTGGGGAGGCTGGAGCAGCAGCAGCCGTTAGGGTCATGGTAGGACTAGTCGTCAGTGTTAAAGGAAGGCCTTGGCTTGAGCTTGTCTGTAGTAAGTATGTACCTGGTGTTCCAGTCGGCTGGAGATGAAAAGACTACAAAAGAACAACACAAGTTTAATACTCACACACAGTCTTCCTGGGACACACCTAGCACTCAGAGCATGCTTATGTACATGACCTAGCACAACTGTAACTCCCCTGGAAAACAAACAAATCTAACCTCTGCTGCACTGATTGCTGTACTGCACTCAAGGAGAAAGGAACTCATCTATAGCCTTAGGCTACCCAGACAAGTATTAAGGCTGAGTCAGGCAGGACTGTATTGTGCTCTATAACAGAAGGTAAGAAAGGAACAAATTCAACTTGCTCTGAACATTGAGATAAAGGAGAAACTGTGCTATAAATTACAGTACAACAGAACTCAAGAGAATCTTTACTTCCTGGGAGCTTCCTCTGCCTCCCTGATGTCAGATTTCACAAAAAAAAACAAACCAAAACAAAACAAAATAAAACCAAACAAAACCCAAAAAACCAAGCACAGAGGAAAACTTCATAGCACTAAGGCATTAAGACAGATTTAAAGCATTTAACTGTAATTCACATTTTACTCAGCAGCCCTAATGAATTACACCCTTAGAAATACATTTTGCTTTGAACTTTTAAATTTTAGATCTCTTAATTTCCTCTTTCCACTTGAGAGCTTTTTTTGGGGGGGGAAATGCAATGTCTGAGAAGTAGGTGCGCTTAAAAGAAAAACCACAGTAACAAATACCAGTTCTGTTACTTACTGGAAGAATCTCAAAGGTCTGTAGTGTTCCACTGTTCAGTGTTATTGTCTCAGAGTCAACAGCAGCAGCAGGGGATTCGGTTGAGGCTGCAAAAGGAAGAAAAAAAAAAAAAGTAAGGTATGTAAACCAAAATGTTTCAGCCCTGCGGAGAGCCTAACATACTATAATTACTGCACAGAATGGTACTGTTAATTCCAGTAATAAGAAAAAGAAAACTGGCTGCAATCCTAATGACAGGGTTCTCTAATTGGTACCCAAGATACAACACCATTTAAAGAGGGCATTCTACAATCCAAAAGAGCAAAAGAAAGAAAGAAAGTATCGTTTCAGTGCACAGGAATAAAAACAAGACAAATAAAGTTCTCTGATACGATCCAATTACTTTTTGTAATGAGATTTGTAAAAGGTTCTGGTGTAACGACATCCTTTGGATCATGTATTACTTGCTTTAACATGGTGTCAGGTTTAATATTGCTGTGCTTCCCATGGACCTCCTTTTTTTTTGTGTGTGTGTGTGTTTTTAACTTTTTCTGCCCTCCACAGTATGCCCACCACAGATAAAACATCAGATGCTCCCCAAGGTATTTGCCTACCCTGTGTGTTACAACTGCAACGTATAAAAGCTGTAAGTATTCTTACTACAAGTGTAGAATTATTTATGCAATTATCTCCATTAATTCTAAAATTAACTATGAGAAACACGGAAAACAGTTTACGTATCAGACATTTCCAGATCACCAGGTCCAAACAGCCTATAACAGCTTTTGAAGGTATCAAAAACTTATTCAGAACCATAATTATTATTTTTGCTTATTCTTAAGAAACTCACAAGTTCCAGGAAGCTGGAGGCAAATTAATACTTTGCCGGGGATTATCCAGTAATTCCATAAATACCGAAAGGGCAAAAGACCTACATGACGACAGCAGCGCTCCAAGTACTGGAAACTTGGCCATCTCAGACTCTGGTTTCAAAGTAGAGTAATTTTGTTCTCTTGCTAAGATACAAGCTCCTATTTTTGAAGCTTTTATTGTAGTGGCATGTTTAAGGTTTCCTGCTTCAAATTTCCTGGTAGGCAGTAGCAGCAAGCTGTAAAGTGTGTCCTGTCTATTATCTAGCCAGTTACGTCCAGGAATTACCCATTTGAGACCTTGAGCCTTCTATCAAATGTAGCTGAAAGTGACTAATAGGTTCAGCTCTCATGGGATTGGGAAACAGACAGGAAAGGCACAAGACAAAATTCACTTGGATTACACAAGCAGAACTTCTTCAGGAAAGCACACTAAAATGGGGAAAAAAGCTTGCTAGGCAGAGAGAGGCAAGCGACATCACAAAATAACCATTAAAGGATTAAATACAGAAAGGATTAAAGGTTACAGAATACCAGCACATCTTGCCCACTCATCAAAACCCGACAGCTTTGATCAAGCTTGGTTCAAAGTATGAGACCACTGATGTATTACTACAGATAAAAAGTTCTTGGCTTGATGTTGTGTGACATTTTAATTAAGAAATAAACCAGATAAAAGAAGATGGCACTGAAGTAGGTTAAGATAGGCTACTACAATGAAATTTAAACAAAAAATTCTCTACCAAATGCCTATCTAATCATAGTCTGAATAATCAGTTCTTAGCCTGATTAACTAATTTAGTAATCAGCAAGACTGAAGCACTAAATTTTCCTAATAAAATTCACAAATGACAAGGTGCAAAATAGCAAACAATGGAGAAGGCAGGCTGCATATGGGCTGATTGGATTGGAGTGACTGGAGTTACTTAACAAGATTAGTTACAAAACCAAACAATAAGCACTACAATCACAGTAGACCTGGTATTAAATGTTTGATAATGAGCAAAGTTCATCCTTAAGAGGATGGGAAGCATCAACTTAAAAAGAAAACACATACAGTGGTTAGAGCAGATCATCAGCTGAACATCAGCGTGACTCAGCAACTAATACAGAGTGTTTGCGCCTAGAAATAACTGCATAATACAGAGCAGGACTACAAAAACATTATATACCTTCCTGCTTAAATGTCCTTTATCAGAAGTTAAGCACAGAAGTGTATATATTATACACAAAAGATATCTTGTACATGATGTTCATTGCTCTAGACAAGAGCGACCACAAGAAATGTAAGGAAAAAACACATATTCTGCATTAAGAAACCTCCATTAAGAAACCTGTGTGCTGCCTTTTCAAAGAACAAACTATATGGCAAGCTCTTGTGTGCACACACACAGAGAGACACCTACAGCCCCCACATCCAGGCGCTCCAATTGCAGCTTCTTGGTACTATTTAACAGTAATATCTGCATTTGCCTAACAAAGTTAGAAATGGGCAAAGGGAATCCAGAAATCCTTCATCTGAAGTTATGGCAAGACCAAAGCAGAATTAAAAAAAAAAAA